>JAJOZX010001009.1:0-310000 GCA_023014485.1 Bathynomus jamesi
AGCGGGGGTTAACTGCATTGTTATTTTTAAGCCAGACTTTGGACTCACTTTGTGTATAATATAATATAATATATATATATATATATATATATATATATATATATATATATATATGGGACTTCCGGTACAGTGTACATTAAAATGAAGCTAAGTTCATGTAAGTTTTATAACTTTTCATTACTGTATGTACCGTAACTCCAAACGTTTTGTAATTGACAGATTTTCTGTTACAGAATTTTGCTGTTTCTGGTCATCATTTTGCTGTTCAACAGCCTCGTGGAGGGTTCACCCAGACACGCCCGAAAAAGGCTTTTTCCAGGAAGGAAGACGAACAGAACCTTTGAGGTAAATCTACTAGCATGGAATTTTGTGTGTGTGTGTGTGTGTGTGTGTGTGTGTGTGTGTGTGTGTGTTTCAATTGGTCTGTAAAATTTATAGCATTAACTAATTGTTTTCTTTTTCGGAAATCAGAACAGTTACAAAAAAATCAAAAAAAAACTTTTGGACGCCTACGAAAGATCGTCCGGACTTCACCCTCTGCCATTATCCCGGGGTCCTGGGACTCGTCTCAAAATCGGTAAGAAAGGGAACTAAGCCTCACTCCACCCTTCCATATCAATGGAGTGTTTATAACGCTTTTATAAACGCCTAAAAAAGTGTAATTTATAACTATTCCAATATAATGCGAGGTCCCTTGACCTCGGGACTGCAAACCCTACCGCTCATAGTCTCTGGCAGTATCTAGTAAATTGGAATGTCTAGAATGGAGACCCCCAATGTATCTAGCCACCGCAGAAGTGGTAGGGTTATAGTCCTGGGGTCGAGGGGTAAAAATCCTCATTTGGTACTGCACAGCGCACACTTTTCCCTCGTGGTCTTATTAGCGAGGTTAGTTGTAGTACTATTTCTTAATTGAATTTTATTAAAATATTAAACTAATTAAAATATTATACGTAAGAAGGGACAATTTTTGACTTTCAGAATTTCTATGCCGAATTTTACAAAAAAAGGTGCAGTAGCCCCGCTTTATCGGGGGACCATCACCACCACCACCGTGATCCCTCCGAGCCCCGCACGAGGTCGATTAGAAATTCCAGAAAGCCGAATAAAAAGAAGAATGAGCGTAAGATCTCCAAAAGTTAACTTTTCAAGGCTAAAAGTTTAAATTTAAACAGGGTTTCCATAAATGTTTTCCATGATTTTAAGAAGCTATTTTTCAAGATGTAGAAAAGATAAAATAATGCGATATGTTTTAAACTAAAGAAGAATATCTTAAAGAGTTAGTGACCCACGCGCATGCGTCTGGTCTCTGATGCGCATGCGCGACGGTGAGATTCACGCGCACTGGATTCTGACGCACGACGATGCGTGTTAAGGCGACCCGACAAGAGAAAGTATAATGCATGTTGTGATTAGCTGAATTTAAATCTTTTATTACTGTTCAACGTAACTTTAATTGTGTGTATGGTAAGAAACTTCCAACTGATAAAACAATCACAAAATTGCATGAACAGTTCGTGGAAACCGGGGAGGGTGTCATACCAAAGAAATAATCAGGTAGACAACGCACGTCAGATGAAGATGTCGAACGCAAAACACAGTCATTTTTGCATACCCAGAAAAGTCGATTCCACAATGTAGCCGTGAACTGCCTTTTCTTTTAACAATTCATTCATAAAGTCCCGTATGAACATCTTTTTCTATGCGTTTAGAAATTCCAACTTGCGTAATAGATTAAACCTGACGATTTGGCCAAAGCTTGTGGTGTTTCCTGTTTCCGTGTTGCAAAACTAAGATGAAGATCAGAATTTTTTGAATCGCATGCTTGTAATCGATGAAGCAACGTTTTGCACAAGCTAGAATTGGTAAATTATCACTAATCAAAGCTAGTGACTGTCGTCCAAGACAGATTTACGAGAAATGTGTGGTGTAGGATAATGTACAGTTATGACCAAAAGAGTTGAAACACCTTAAAAATATTTGGAATGAGAGACGTATTAACAGAAATTACCTATAATATCACTGATGTATTTTGAGTACTTTTGTCACTTGTCAAGATTTGTAAACGGTGCTTTCCTGTTAACGGGAATACCCAACCGCCCGCCACCAAACTGTTTATGTATTTTTGCTTTCGTCATTTTCGTTTAAACTAACGAAAATATCACAACTTAACCTAACCAATCATCAAAGGCGTAGAGTTGACCTAACCGGGCATTGAATTAACCTAACAGGTTAATATAACGGAAAATGCCCGGTTAGGTCAACTGAATGTCCAGTTAGGTTAATTGAATGCCCGGTTAGGTCAACTGTACGCCTTTGATAATTGGTTAGATTAAGTTGTGATATTTTCGTTAGTTTGAACGAAAATGACGAGAGCAAAAATACATCCTAAACAGTTTGGTAGTCCCGATAATACGTAAGTACCGAATTTATTAATCATTTAAATGAAATTAGTTAATATGTAAGCGATAATCAGTTAGTAGAGGGCCAAAATGTCTTTATGTCATCTAAAATCGCAGAAAAAACGTCGCTGCTTTCGGTACGTTGTCGCCACATGAATTCCGCAAGATACGAGTCCAGCTGATGGCGGGCGGTTGGGTATTCCCGTTAACAGGAAAGCGCCTTGTGAACTTCTTCAGAAAGATTTGGTGTAATTATATATTATTTGCTATATCAGTTTTAATATGTCATACTTTTTCGATTTTTGCAGTTTCTTGTAGAGGTCTACACGGGCATAGGCCGGGTATGGGCGGGCTTGTTGAAAGCATGGTAGAATGATAAAAAATAAAAATAAAAAATAATAAGGCTTACATAAAACCTTGTAACTTAATTTTTGTAAATAGCAGCACTCAAATTTCTATAAACTATAATGTGGCTTCTTATATACTCTATGCTAACAATCGACAAGTATATAGTGAATCAATTTATTATATGTACAGTAGGTCAAATATTACGCTGAAACGGGTGCGGGCCGGGCCGAGTACTGTATGTATTTTATAAAATTATTAAGGGCCAGGACGGACACTAGCTTCAAAATAAAATAAAAATAACGGGCCGGGTCTGAAAAAGTAGGCCCGTGCAGACCTCGAGTTTGTTGCTATAACAAAGTGGCATAAAATTCAATACATCAACGGCATATCATTATTCAAAAGTAGGACGCAAATTTTATTTAACTTTATTTGACAAGCTTAAAAAGTTCAAGTGTGATGCAACTCTTTTGGTCAAAGCCAACCTTGGCCAAAAGTGTTGAATCACCTTAGAATTTTTTTTTTTTTTGTCTCGACTCGCGTCACTGTGAGAAAGTTTTAAATGACATTAAATTTATATCTAAAAGGTTTTTTTTTTTATTTCACAGCATATAAGTTAAACAAAAGAGCATCGTGGAAACTACGACATATATAACTTTGGCCTTCAAAAAGTCGCATCACCCTTGAACTTTTTAAGTTTGGCTGATAAAGTCCAATAAAACCCGCATGCTACTTCTGAGTTATGATGTATGCCGTTTGTGTATTTAATTTCATACCACTACTTTGTAATTTAAATATACTTACCAAGAAACTGCAAAAATTGAAAAAAAGTGTGGCATTAAAACTAAGATAGCAAATAATAATTACACCAAATCTTTCTAAAGACGTTCACAAATGTTAGCAAGTTTTACTAATCCATTATCAGTACTCAAAATATATCACTGATGTTATACATAATTTCTCATAATACCTTTGTCACACCAAAATTTTTTAAGGTGTTTCAACTCTTCTGATCATAGCTGTATAACAGGGTTCCAAATGCTTTTTTCTTCACGGAGGAAACCGTTATTGGTACAACCTATCTGGATATGCTTGACAGCTTTGTCATCTCTAAAACTGAAGAAGAATTGGACATAATCTTTCCACAAGATGGAGTATTACCAGTCCACCACTTTACAGTAGCATTGTGCGTGCTGTTGGATTGAACGAGCAGTCCCAATCGCTTGTCCACGAAAATCGTCGAATGTGACGTCACTCATTTTTTTTTTTTTAATATCTGTGGAGACGTGAAAGTTCTTGTTTATTTCGAAAAGGTGGACAATTTGGAATCTTTGAAATAGAGGATTACATCAGCCATATGGCTACAATGTCACCCGAGATATTGAACCGTGTGTGAGTTCAAACAGAGTATCGATAAGCTGTACACTGTACAGATTTATTATGATAATGATAATTTTTATTAATAAACTTGCCTCAGACTTAAGGTATTGTGCTTTCATTTTTAAAAACATACCTTTTTTTACATTTTACATCATAAAAAATAGCTTGTTAAATCAAGGAGAACATTTGTGGTAACCATATATATATATATATATATATATATATATATATATATTATATATATATATTATTCCTGTCTTCACTTTTAGGCATAAATTTTATAATTTACTTTAAATGCAACTACACGCACGATTTCATACCAAATTTTACTATTTTGCTCCACTTTTTAAAATCCAAAATTGACCCAGAATTTTAATTTAGAATTTTAGAATTTATTGAATGTAACCTTCTTTAAATTTTAATAAATTTAATTATTTTTTTTATTTTTTACTTCAACTTTTCAAAATCTAATCAAAAATTTAGTGAAAAAAAAATGCTTCTTCAAAATATTTTGAAAATATTTTTTATTTTCCATCATTTCATCAGTAAGTTCAAAGAAGAGGAAAAAAATAGATAAATTACTAAAGAAATCCATGTGTCGAACTTTGAAAACGATGGTCCCCATTGTGGGGCCAATTGAAGATGAAGAATTCTACCCCTGCAAAGTTCTGGTGAACAGGTGTTCTGGATGCTGTTTGTCCCGACTCGAAGAATGCGTCCCAACCAAGACCAAGACCAGGAAATTTGATGTAAGAGCATTTAATGTGAGCTATCCAACCAATTTTTAATTTTTGTTTACAGTATCCTTAAACTTGGTGTGTGTGTGTGTGTGTGTAAAGGTTCTGGAGAAGTACTGTAGAAGTAAGAAGGCGACTTTTCTTCGGTTACCCTTCGCATGGTTGACAAATTCCTTCCTAATTAAAAAAAAAAATAGGGTACACAGAAGTAATATATATATAATGGGGCTTTAAGAATTTTAACTTCTTTATGCCCAGCGGCATCTTACTCATTTGGTTATGGCTCATGACAAACGATTTTTTTCCGTCCCAAGAAAGACCCCTGGGCATTAAGTTCAAAGTTAATAATTAAAAATATTAGTTAATAGACATAATTGATAATCGATCGGGGTATTGAAAGTAGTCGGGGTCCTTAATTAAAAAAAACTGGTGTAGATTCCTTATCTTTCCCATGGGAAGGTGCCGGCGTCCCGTCGTTGTTATCTGTTCAGTTTTCCTTTACAGGGACCTTCAAAAAAAAAAAAAAAAATCATGCCTAAACCCAGATGCCAAAATACGTAAGCATATAGTTTGAGCCCAGTCATCTGTTCTCTCTTTATTTATCCTTCCTTTTCATATATATATATATATATCGTAAAGAACGACGCTTGTATAGGAGATATTCCGCGCAAGACGAGAGAGAGAGAACGAAAAAATGAAAAAATTTGTTTCGTTCTCTCTCTCTCGTCTTGCGCGGAATATCTCCTATACAAGCGTCGTTCTTTACGTTATTTATACTGCGTGTTCTTTGCAGTTGAATGTATATATATATATATATATATATATATATATATATATATATATATATATATGTGTGTGTGTGTATATCTCTCTCTCTCCCTCTCTCTCTCTCTCTCTCCTCTCTCTCTCTGTCGCTCTCTTTGAAGCATTAAATAACTCAACAAACCTCCGCTATCCATAATTATATTCCAAGTTTTTCTGTACAGGTATTAAAAATAATAATTTTATATTCATTAATAATAATAATAATATAATAATAATAATAATTTTACCAGTCATGAATAATAATTATCATATGTATTTAACTATTTTAGGTACTAAGGTCGTCACATCTTACAAATCAGTCCATCTACAAAGCGAGAATCGAAGAACACGTCAAGTGTGAATGTAAATGTAAGGTAAATAAGGAAGCGAAGTTTTGTGTACCCACATGACCATCATTACGTCATTCCATCAACGTTGTCTTAACCTATAACTTAAAATTAATCTAATTTAACCTAACCTATTCGATTTTAAATTGATTTAACTTGAACTGTTGTAACCTAATTTGCCCAAACCTTAGCTAATGTAACCTAACCCACAGGGCATGTGAGTTATGTACAGTATATGCAATATGCAATATATATATATATAATATATATATATATATATATATATATATATATATATATCAGTTATTGACTGATTGCGAGGAAAGCTCAGTTTAATGATAAAGATGAGAATACCAGAGAATAAAATAAATATTGTTGGACCTTTAATTAGTACCGAAAGCGTATTCCGAAACGTCAGACGTCGGTACCAATTAAAGTTTGAAGTTGGAAGAATGTTTATTTTTCTTTGGTATTCCTTTTCATCATCATTATATATATATATCTATATATATATATATATAATATATATATATATATATATATATATTCGTTCTCCCTCATCTTGTGCGGAATGTTCTTCTACACAAGCGTCGTTCTTTACATTAATTATACTGTGTGTTGTTTGCAGTTAAAATGTGTATATATATATATATATATATATATAATATATATATATATATACTTCGTATGAGTATCAGACACCCCATATTATTGTCCATAGACGCAGGGGCGTAACTAACGGGGGGGGCGGGGGAGGGGAATGCCCCCCCCCCCAACTTTTGAACTGAAGGAGATAATACAGGTTTTGTCCCCCCAACTTTTGATCTAAGTTAGCTTACGTGAAGGAAAATATTTAGTTTTTGAAATAATCTATGATGAGTAAATCTGTAATTATATTGGTCCTATTAGTATGTTGGAAAGTATTACTGATTCAGTACTAATACTGCAGTGATAGATACTTTAATGAGACATCTAGTTATTTTTTACTTTAATTATTGCGTATATTGTTTTCCTTTAATGTTAAGTATATACTTGATATACACGAGGTAGTTGTGAAAATGCTTCTTTGATTTTCCTATTACTATCATAAATATAGATCATTCTCTAAATCATAATATTTTAAGAGCATCATTTTGGTCGCAAACACATTACCTACAGGATAGCAGCACAGAAATTCATCGCAGGATTTTTTATCATTATGTTTGCCCCCCCACCCCCCACACTTTTGAAAGCTAATTACGCTCTTGCATAGACGTAAACATAAGGGATAATAAGAGAATAATGTTAATTTTGCGATTTAATTTGTTAATGAAAGCATAATGCTTTGTACATCTTTCATTATAGCCTAAATCACTGTTATGGGCATACTGTTGACAATCTGCTTTCAAGTGTCGCTGCTAATCCGTCCTATTCTTCCATTAGTTTTAAGTGTAGATCATTCGTTGACGAACATTTGCGTTCCCAAACACATTTACCTACACCTGCCCATAGATCTTCAGTTAAGTTTAATTCAGGAGATGTGGGGGGTCCATTTAAGAAACGATACCTCACTGTAGTCAAACCACCTCCTGGTGGCACGCACAGTGTGATATTGAGCATTATCTCGGAATACCCCCTCATTATGATTAAGATACGGATATAATTTTACAGAGAAAGCTTCCAAAGTTTCTTTTGGGTATCAAAACTTTTTGTCAAATGATATAATAATTTCTTTTAATGATACGTAACTTCTTTATATAGAAGATACGGTCTTCAGAACTTCTTTTGGAGTGATTTTTACGTATAGAACTTAGAAGGTTCCGGAAAATTTGAGTTCTTCGTGTAAGTTTGAGAGTTTACAGTCTGTTGTCAGACAAACAGTTTCCTCACTCCTACGGATGACATGCAACCCGCCATCATGATACTGCTATTTCCATGATTTACTATTTGAAATCTGTAGTCACGGTGAAAAGCTTCTCCATCTCTCCTCATATAAACGGTTCTGGATGTTCCATACACCTGTGAGAAAAACAGTTAAGGTGATATAGTTTTAGAGGTGCATCTGGCAACCTCCTCGTACGATATGTACGACATTCAAATGGCATTTGCCGACATCATAATGTGGTCTCTTGGCTCACCTCAAGATTGCTTTCGTTAGACCAAAGCCCCTTTGCCTAATCATCTGTGGCGGGGGGTGGGTGAGTTTTTGTGGTTGTTTTGCTCACTGAACCCCCCCCCCCTTCTTTCAGTTGGTTTCTGAGAGCCAAAGCTTCTTCCTAGTGGTTCACTCTGAGGCATCGGTTCCAGGATGTCAGAAAGGAAATGTCAAAAAATGTTTTTCTGCGACTGTCCTTACGAGTTGTTATAACCCTTTTTCTTACCACAACGACACTCGTTGGAACACGATTTTGTGTCTTGGTATCGTTTCAAGGCGGTTTGAACCACACAGAGAACATTTAAGTATTTTGACAGTAACGACTAACACCCTGTTTTTTCGACATTTTTAAATTGAAAAACCAGTGACCTTTATCACTATTATCGTCATGAATTGGAATCACGAACCAACCTTTCTTACTATCTAGATTTTCTTCCTAACAAAGCATTACGAACCAGTTTTCAAAGCATTTACTGTACCCGTAACTCGAAAATGTGGTTTTTGATGAACATCACTGAATTGCTACCAGTACGTTTGCAATATTCAAACTTAACAATGTCTTAGGGTGCTTTATACTTTTTGCCAAGAATATATATATATTATATTATATATATATATATATATATATATATATATATATATATATCCTATATTTTTTCTTTGAAACTGCAAGTTACTACAGTCCAACAGCATTTAAACGTGGCAGTCTCAAAGCATCGTTTAAGTCTCCCCCCGGGTTTTTTTCGGTTTTCTCTTTAACCCTTTAACGCCGATTGTTGCCTCATGGCAACATGAGTTTGACAATCGATTTGAGCCTTACGATCTGAATATTAGACGTTATTTTAGCTTGAACAGGAAAAAAATAAAAATAATAATTTTATAATTCAGGCATGAGAGGATTCATATATTTAATAATATTTCTTTTACGAAGGTGAAAGCTAGTGACTGCGGTCCAGGACAGATTTATGAGGAAAACAACTGCCTTTGTAAATGTCCATTGGGTAGTCATACAACCTGCCACCAGACAAAGGTTTGTACCTTTATACCTTTGGTAACCTTTGGTAAGCTTCCGCCCGAATTGTTCATTCTGACGAAGGTCAAGCTTTTCACTCCACCTTAGACCTACAGTTTAACGTGGAATCCGAACCACGCCCCATCAGCAGCCCAGCGACTTAACCACTAGGCCACCTAGGGTACCCATTTATCTACCAACCACTTTATTTTATTGTGTGGAAGGATGAACAGCTGGGTTTTGCTGCGTGCCGGCTGCCGTCGGGTCTCGAACCCGGGGCCGATGGATTCGTAGTTAGAATTTTTAAAAATTAAGTATATATAATTATTTTATATAATTCTATTTTTTCGATTGAATTTATTTCAAATTTTAAATTTAAATTTTTTTTTGTAAAGGAAAATTTACAATTTCAAATTAGTTTTTAATTAAAAACTTCGAAATTAAAAAAAAAAAAATGTATTATATTAATTTAATTTTGTTATAAAAAATAATAAGAATTAAAATTAAGTAAAATTTTTAACAGTAAAAAATTAAATAATTTTTTTTAGTCATTTATTTATATTTACGATAAAAAAAATTAATAAAAATTCTTTAAATTTAACAAAAAAAAATAAAAATAAAAAAAAAATAATAAATAAATAAATATTAAAAAGCTTTAAAAATTCAAAATGTAATTTTTTATTTTTTCAATTCACTCTTCTATAATATTTTTTTTTTTTTTTTAATTTCTTTTTAAATGCTCATATAAGTCATTTCTCACCCCCACCCCGCAATCCCCAAACCCTGCCATCCCCAAAATAAAATCGAAATAAATTTAAAACAAAAAATAAACACGAGAGGTTTTGAAAAAAAAATTTACATATTTTCCAAATAAATCTATTATCTATCTTCAAATATATATATATATATATATATATATATATATATATATATATATATATATACTGTCGCCATACACTTTGTATAGTACCCTATCTATATTTGGATAAAAGATTCTGCGGTTTTAACTGTACAAATAGATTATTTCAGAAAAGAAATGTACAACATATATATATATATATATATATATAGAATATATATATATATATATATATATATATATATAATATATATATATATATATATTCGTGTTTCAGAGGTGGAGTGAGAGAGACTGTAGATGTATTTGCAAGAAAGAGAGAGATTGCCACGGGGATGACATTTAACAATGATACTTGCATGTAAGTGTATTTCTGTCCATTTTATTTATATACAGTCAGTTAAAAAAGTCATTAAATTTATGTATAAAACTTTAGCTGTAGTTTGAAATACTTATAACAAATCGTGGTTAAATGTTTATGTTTAACGGCAGGTATATGTTAATAGGTAAAAGTATATGTATAAGTTGTTTATGTTACTTGGTGTTACCTAGTTGATATTGTACTTGCTTTGGCTTTGGCAGAAACCGCAGTAACGTGGAATGCAGTTAAATACTTTTAATAATGGGAGAAAATATACAGAAACACACACACACACACACACACACACACACACACACACACACACACACACACACACACATGTTTGACTACCTTACGAAACCGCAATCTTTTCACATCTCCAATCGTGGATGGTACATCATTTAACCTCATCTATGTAACCTGGTTAACTTAACCTAACTTAGCCAAGCCTAACCTAGCGTAACCTAACCTAACCTTCATTATATCCCTTCTTTATGACATGTAATGATTTTCATTAAAAGAAATTTGAAATTGTGGCAACACCTCTAATATTGCTCCTCGCACGGTCTTGTCGCGATGAACTCTGTATTCTAAAGATTGTCGCGGTTTCGTAAGATACCTATGAACACACACACACACACACCAGATAACGACACTATCAATGCAACATACACTATACTTATACACAAGACAGAAATAAATATAAATCTAACCCTTTTATAAGCAAACCAAACATTGAACTAACTTCCAAGTACAAAGCATCTACTTTTTTTTCTCCATGACTCGTCTAATTCACGAGTTTTATTCAAATCCTCGAACACCTCATATCCTTTTGTATTTTAATAAAAGAAATTATGCAAATAAGAATTTAGAAAAGTTTACCATTAAACTATTGCTTCCATTTTCTGTGAATAAAGTTGAGGACCGCGTACGTAAATAAATGTATAAAATAAATAAATAAATATTATTATATGCATTTGGGGGTCTTGCAGCATGCAGACGGTTCAGAAGGAAAAACGGAGGGGAGGGGGTATGACGGCGGGTACGGGGGTATAAAAGAAGTCTGAAATACCTTCCAGCTTTACTTTTGCGGGCATGGCAAGTACGCAGTTCATATTTCTTGTATTTATGATGTTCGTTGTTAAAATTTTGTATTTACGAGTTTTATCGCATTTTAATGAACAAAAAACAATTAAAAAATTTTTAAAATATTGCAAAATTTTTAAAATAGAAACTAAATATAATTGTTAGTAAAACTTTTTTTTTAAGTAATTAAATACTAAATATACAATTTTTCAAACTTGAAAAAGAAGTTCCCAGATATATATATATACAGGGTGTCCCATAAGTTCGGTCTCATAGGAAAAAAAAAATTTAATTGAATTTACAAAAGTACTACGTTAGAACTGAAATGTTCAAATTGATGTCTTGTTTTGGGACCTTGTTTTCTGTTGCAGGTAAAATAACACACAATGGCTAATATGGCAGGGAGTTACGGTCCTTAGGAAAGGTGGAGGCCTTTCCCTCACGAGTGTAACTCGCTTCCATATTAGGCATTGAGTGTTATTCAACTTGCAACAAAAAAAAAAAAGATACCAAAACAAGACATCAATTTGAACATTTATTTTAGTTCTAAAGTATTATTTTTGTAAATTTAATTTAATATAAATTTTATATAAGACCGAACTTATGGGACACCCTGTATATATATATATATATATGTATATATAATTCACTTATTCATTTACCAATTTTATTAAATTTTTTCAAGGCGTTTTTATTTTTAAACAAGAAAGTAAGATTGCTTACAATCACTGTTAATTGCACTGATAACCGATAATAGCCGATAATTTTTCCCTTTATTGGGGGAAAAAATCGTCATTCTGAACCATCTCGCGAAAGCACTCCACAAATGGCGTCAGTTTTTAATTTAAATTTTAATTAGTTTTCAACTTTTTATTTACGATCGAGAAGGGTATAGGGTATAGGGCGTAGACAGTACATAAAAAATTCACCAAACACCTATCTATAATACCTAAACCTAAACCTAAAAAAATTTAGAAAAATACCTATCCTCTCCTAAAATGCACCGAAACAAGTTTCCAATTTAGACTTTTTTGC
The DNA here is from genome assembly GCA_023014485.1 of Bathynomus jamesi. Taxonomy (NCBI): domain Eukaryota; kingdom Metazoa; phylum Arthropoda; class Malacostraca; order Isopoda; family Cirolanidae; genus Bathynomus; species Bathynomus jamesi. Next base: position 12,503 of record JAJOZX010001009.1, read on the forward strand.
CTTATTCGATTGCATGGAGAAAAAGAGAGAGAGAGAGAGACAGTCACGGGGGTATAGACATTCATTTATACATGTGTGCATTCAGAAATGTACACATGTGTACACGTACAGACGCATATACAAATACACATACAAGCACATTGGTAAGAATGTATCAAGCACAAACATCGCTTTCAAAGATTATATATATATATATATATATATATATATATATATATATATATATATATATATACTGTGAATATAATATATATATATATATATATTATATATATATATATATATACACACTGTGAATATATATATATATATACACACTGTGAATATATATATATTATACACACTGTGAATATATATATATATATATATATATATATATATACAGTATATATATATATATATATACACACTGTGAATATATATATATATATATACTGTGAATAAAGACCCATTGATTGGTACCTAATAACTGTTATATAGAATACACATAAAATGGCAAATATATTGGCCACATTTCGCAAGCAGTAACTAGAAACCATTTAAAGTATTTTATTTAAATTTTTAATGAAATTATGTTGAGAAGTAACTTAGCCAATTACCGCATACACTGAGAACTTGGCAAGCTGTCATGGCATTTTATTCATATAGGTTTAGTTAAAGGTTTGTGCTGCGCTTAAATAGCGTAAAAACTATGTTTGATTTTTAATAATAAGAATGAAATAATTCGTAAAAATAATAATAATTCGTAAAAAAAAAAAAATTCGTAAAAAAAAAAATAATTCGTAAAAAAATAAAATAATGAAATATTTAAAATAAAAAATATGTAAAAAAAATTTGAAAAATGTAAAATACGTGATGTTTTTGTATATAATGAATAATAAATTAATAAAAGCGTTTTATGCATTAAAACCTCTGCTGACAATTAATTTTTCGACTAAGTACATAATTCTTCAGTCAAGTCGGTATGAAAAAGGAGCGTGTAACAAATGAACGCACGAACGTAACACGAAAATAGACTCGTTTCCGTACCCTCGACGAAAGAGAATAATTCGATAAACCCTTCTCACCATGACGTCATATAGAACATAACTATTAAAATTATTTACGTAAAGAGTGTCTCTAATTAGGTAAATTCTCTCTGAACAAGTGATTAAAACTGAGCATGAAAATTGTATGGTCTACACTGTAGACGATACGATTTTCATGCCTAGAAACGTTAAAAAAAAAACGTGCTCAGTTTTAATCATTTGTTGAGAGAGAATTTACCTAATTACAGACACTCTATACGTAAATAATTTTAACAGTTATGTTCTTTATGACGTCATGGTGAAAAAATTTATCGAATTATTCTTCAAGAGTACAGAAACGAGTCTATTGTATGTTGCACACGTTACGTTAATTATACGTTATGCGTTATCTGACTATAAGTTCTAAACGTTAAACTTGTCGAATTGTACGTTACACGCGTTAAACTTACGCGTAATATTCTTTATACGTTTTCTAATTCCAAACGTTACGCGTTATCTAATTTCTACGTTAGTTTAAGCTTATCGAATTGCACGTTACACGCGTTAAACTTACGCGTAATATTCTTTATACGTTTTCTAATTCCAAACGTTACGCGTTATCTAATTTATACGTTAGTTTAAGCTTATCGAATTGCACGTTACACGCGTTAAACTTACGCGTAATATTCATTATACGTTTTCTAATTCCAAACGTTACGCGTTATCTAATTTATAAGTTAATTGAAGGTTATACATTGTAAACGCGCACAAATCTAATTACACGTTGCAAATATTATACGTTTAATAATTATACGCTATACAGACGTTACAAAATGCTTGTTCAGTCTGCCTTTCAAATTTTAATAAAATACTCCCTACTCCTTACTTATATACACGTTTAAACTTACAAAAACAATTTTCTTTTTCATTAATGAACGCGTCAAACTCAATATTTATTATAATTTGTCAAAGGAGATAATTCATAACTTCAATGAAGTGTTTATGATATGTACTCGCTCGCATCACGCATAGACGAGCGCGAACACACACACACACACACACACACACACACAAACACACACACACACACAAATTATATATATATATATCCTCAAGCAATTCTTATGAACACTTTGTAAGTGTTTTTCTAACAGAGATTTAATGCCAAGTTTTGCTTGCATGCTTAATTATATACTGTACGTACTAACTAGGAGTATAAAATTTAACCTTTGAAAACTGCATTGGGTCGGCGTCTTAAAATAGCCAAGAATGAGTACTTATATCACATTTAAATTGTGGGTGAGGCGCAACTAATATATATACATATATTCATTCCATATTTAGGGAACTAGTCGGGCAGGATGAAATAAATTATGAGAGAATGCAGTAACTAGCAGTATTTCAATATTTGAATTTCATGTGCTTTTTTAAAGTTCTGATCTACGCTGTTCTTTTTGTTCTGACCACGCAACTTTGTTGTCTTATGTTCTAGATTTGTTCTTTTCGTTCTAAATGTGTTTAATTGTGGTATTTGTGTGTTCCCTGTATTCTAAATATGTTATGTTCGTGTTTGTATGCTGTGTGCTATTTGTGTTCCCCGTATTCTAAATATGTTATGTTCGTGTTTGTATGCTGTGTGCTATTTGTGTTCCCTGTATTCTAAATATGTTATGTTCGAGGTTTGTATGCTGTATGCATTTGTGTTCCCTATATTCTAATTATGTTATGTTCGTATTTGTATGCTGTGTGCTATTTGTGTTCCCTATATTCTAAATATGTTATGTTCGAGGTTTGTATGCTGTGTGCTATTTGTGTTCCTGTATTCTAATTATGTTATGTTCGAGGTTTGTATGCTGTGTGCTATTTGTGTTCATTGTGCTTTAAATGTGTTTCTATTCATCGCATTCTAAATGTACTCTGTTCTGTTGTTTGTGTTCTGACCTGTGTTCTTTGTTCGCTCTTTGTCTTCTAAATTTGTTCATTGTGCTCAGAATCGTGTTCAATGTATTCTAAAAGTGTTTTTTATTTCTGTTGGCTGTATTCTAAATATGTTCTAATAGTCGTTGTATTCTAAATATATTATTATATTGCTGTTATTTGTGTTCTAAGTGTTTTAATTGTGTTCAGCATATTCTAAGTGGCTGTTGTTTCTGCTACTTGTGTTCTAAATATATTCTGTTATGTTCATTGTATACTAAATGTAATCTGTTTCTGATTATATATATATATATATATATATATATATATATATATATATATATTATATTCAGCGCATTCTAAATGAGTTCGTTTGTGCTCTCTGTATTCTAAATACGTTCTGATTATGTTTAGTAGCCTACATTCTAAATACGTTCTATTTCTGTTGGTTGTGTTCAAAAGGTGTTTTGTACGTGTTCAGTGCATTCTAAATGTGTTTTGTTTCGGCTAATTATGTTCTAATTGAATTCTTTGCATTCTAAATGCGTTCTCTTCCTTTTATTTTTGTTTCCAAATGTTTTCTGATTTTGCTATTTTGTTCATTGTGTTCTAAATGTGATCTAACTGTACTAACCCGAGACTTTTCATCTGCTTTTCCAGATGCGATCAACAGCAACATTATTTAGGAGGGTTTAATCTATACGAGGAATTATCTTAACACTAAATCAGAATGCCTAATAATAATAATAATAATTGTAATAATTGTAATAATAATAATAATAATTGTAATAATACTTCCCCTTAAATCTTTTATTTAGTATTGTTAATTAATGGTGCTATATGTATTTTTAGTGGAATTTTATGTTTATAGTGTATATGATGCATATTTCTATATTTTTTAATTATACTTAACTGTATGTATGTATATGTATATGTTTATGGTACTTTCTTTTTAAGTAGGTTTATATTTTATGACTGTATAGGTTATATAAGCTTTAATTCCAGTTTTTTTTTACATTTAATAGGTCCATAGGTATGTTTTTATTCGATTTGTGTATATCCATAAACATTAGGGGTTATGATTCTATATTTAATTCTATTTGTTAATTCAAATAGTAGGCTATAGACCAGTGGTGACGAACCTATCACACGCGTGCCCATTTGGGCACGCGATCAAATTTGCCTGGCACACCTAAGCAAAATGCAATAACGTTGCAATAATGAATATAAAATAATAGACTTAATATTTCTAATTTGATGTGTAATATACATAAACTTTGGTGGACAGGCAAATTTTTTTTTGTGGTTCACATGGTTTTTTCGGCACGTCACTGTAAAAAGGTTCGCCGCCCCTGCTATAGATTAGGAGCATGAATTTGAATCATAGTGGAAAATACAGACACACATAACGCTAGCGCCTGTATAGGTCAGTGGGTAGCACCGTTTCCCTATGAGCGAAGTGAAAACACTGAGATCGGGGGTTCGAATCCCGATGGTGCTAGTAATACTAATTCAAGAATTAGTGCAATGGGACGCATTAGTCTGGCCTGAACGTTGTGCCAAATTCTGGCCCCTCCTGACTGATTAAAACACACACACACACACACACACACAACACAGAAACATAAGATTTAGAATGGACATTTTAGAATACACCGAAAATGATTAAGGTAAGATAGACTTCTTGTCAGACTGAAGTCATACTGTTAATAAATTTGAATTTTGTGTAGGTGCAAACAAGAAGTTAAAAAAATAAGATATTCAATATACTGTTTCAAAATACATATATTGCACGATGCCTCATTGTTTGTAAAAATTGGTTGGTTGGTCTTTTTAATGTTCGTCATCCACCAAGGGGGTTATTGAGACGGTGCATATAAGGCTCCCGAGATTCGTGGGAGGTCATGGTCGAGTCAAAGTAACTTGGAACAGTACTAAAAATAATAAGATTTTTTTTGGCATAAAGAATTTGAACCTCTTTAATAGTCATCTTTCAATCGAAATTTTTAACATGCCCAATTCGGGCATAGCTGGGCATAGCCTGCATGAGCCAATTTAGTAGTATATAAAATTTTTAAAACTAAATTTTTAAGAGGAACAAACGAAGGGAACGAAATTTGTAATATATATATATATATATATTATATATATATATATATATATATATATATATAGGGATGAACTATATAGGTATAAATACAATAACCGCACTTTTTTTTCCATATGCAGTTAGAAATTTATATAGCTTTCTTATTCAAAACCTTTCGTCACTATAAGACTTATGTAATGTGTAATTGGTTAAAAGAAATCCTCTCCTGAAACTCCATTTTTCTTACTGATAAATATCGCAAAGAAGCGTGGAGTGTCCAAAGGTACAATGTAACATTTGTGCTTTTTTTGTGCACCATACTACTACTACTCTGGTGTCTATACGTATGTATACATCTAATTTTCTGTGTAGTTAATGGTACGACTTCTCTGTATATGTTGTAGTGTACTTATATATATAAGGTTGTGGCTATATATATATATATAATTATATATATATATATGCAATAGCTGTAAATGTATTTTTTCCTTTTTTATATGATAATTAAGGTAAATTAGTTGAATGATTAGTGTACTGTATAACATTAACTAATCATGTTATAGCTGTAATTATTTATCAGTAGCCTACTCTGAAGTCAATTTACTCTTCTCCATACGCGTTCGAACCTAAGCATAAATACATCTTTTATGAAAGTATATATATATATATATATATATATATATATATATATATATATATATATATATATATATATATATATATACACTTTAAATGTCAGTGTCCGTCGTTCAGTGAATAACACCGTTTCCCTATAAGCGAAGTGAAGGCACTGAGGTCGCGGGTTCGATTCACGATGACGCGAGTAATAATAATAGAGGAGTTACGACAATGGGCCGCATTGATTTGGGTCTGAGCGTTGTGACAGTTTGTGACCCTCGTCACTAATTATAATTAAGTACTTTAAAAGGGTTATACACAGTGATACGATGTGTTACAAAATTTAGTGTGTATATATATATATATATATATATAAAGTTTTGTTTACAGTTTTGAAAAAAGTTCGCCTAAAAACATATTTTTTATGCTTTTTAGAAACTAACTAATTAGTAATGACTGGATTTATTATTATTATTATATTATATTATTATTATATTATTATTATTACTACTACTCATTACTCATTATGAATAAAATGTTCAAACAAAAAAGGAATATTACGATTATTAAATTTCTAGTCGAACTTTTTTCCAAAATTGTACTACCCTGATATTTACTGACTTTGAAATGAAAAAAAACTGCGTAAATTGACTTTTGAAAAAAATAACAGTAATTGTTTTTGGCTAATTGTAAAAAAAAAAAAAAATTCTATTAATAATTAATAATAAAAGCATGCTATAAAATTTCTTCATGTTAATAAAAAAAATACTTTCAATTATTAACATCATTATTAATATAGCCTTATGTATATATATATATATATATATATTTAAAACAACTTATGTATTATTAGATACTTGATAACATAAAATAATTATGATAATAATTAATCTTAATTACAAAAAAAAAATGTTTTTTTTTCTGTTGGTTAACATTTTGAGTTAAAATTAACGTATTCCGACCACAGTTAACGTATTGCGGTTAAGAATTTATTAAGTTACAGTATATTGCTTAGAATATAAATCAAATATGAAATATATTACAATAATATAATTTAGTATATTAAATATACTTCCCTTAATTCTTATATATATATTATATATATATATATACAGGGTGTCCCGTAAGTCTGGACCCATAGGAAAAATAATAAAATTACAAAATAGTCCAAAAATTTATTTATAATATATTTTTTTATTATTTTATTATTATTTTTATTATTTTTTTATTATGATCTTACTCCGCTGGAGTTTTATTTGTGGGGCCACTTGAAAGCCAAAGTATACGAGGTCAAACTTCAGAACATTTTCCACCTTAAAGCACGCATTGTGGAGGCGTGTCAAGAAATTTCTGCGACTGTGATTCAGAAAGTGCTGTCGCAGTGGAGATTGCGTCTTCAACTATGTGTGCGACACAACGGCGGACACTTTGAACAGATTATGTAATAAATTTTTGGACTATTTTGTAATTTTATTATTTTTCCCTATGGGTCCAGACTTACGGGACACCCTGTATATACAGGGTGTCCCGTAAGTCTGGACCCATAGGGAAAAATAATAAAATTACAAAATAGTCCAAAAATTTATTACATAATCTGTTCAAAGTGTCCGCCGTTGTGTCGCACACATAGTTGAAGACGTAATCTCCACTGCGACAGCTCTTTCTGAATCACAGTCGCAGAAATTTCTTGACACGCCTCCACAATGCGTGCTTTAAGGTGGAAAATGTTCTGAAGTTTGACCTCGTACACTTTGGCTTTCAAGTGGCCCCACAAATAAAACTCCAGCGGAGTAAGATCATAATAAAAAAATAATAAAAATAATAATAAAAATAATAAAAAAATATATTATAAATAAATTTTTGGACTATTGTGTAATTTTATTATTTTTCCCTATGGGTCCAGACTTACGGGACACCCTGTACAGTATATATATATATATATATATATATATTGTATTATATTATATTATATTTTAGAGTACAAATCAAAATTCCCATTTCATATACGATATATATATATATATATATATATATATATATATATATATATATATATATATACGATATATATATATATATATATATATATATATATATATATATATATATATATATATATTACTTTTATAAGTTAAATGTTTATTATTATTTTACATTTCTATATGTAGAAATGTAGTGGAATGTAATGTAATGCATTGCCAATTATCTCTCCATTAACAGGTGTGAAAATGATGACTTAACAACGGGAAGAGTTTAAAAAATAATACGATAATTATCGGGCTGAAAAAAAAAATTTTCAGCCAGATAATTATCCCACAGAAATAATCAGATGATTTTCATGCAAACTGGAAAAGATAAATCACATAATTATGCTAAAGAATTTTTATTGAATGATCCAGTTATCGGATGAGATAATTATTGGATAATTATCGGACGAGAGACTGAAGTCATTTTCAAACGAGACAATTATCGGGTGAAGTAATATCGGACGAGGCAATTATTGGATAACAATTATCGGACGAGATAATATCGGGCGAGAAATTATCTGATGAGACAATATTCGATTAGATAATTATCGGATGAGATAATTATTGGAATGATATCATAACTGGACTGAAAATATCGATAATCATCTGAAAGAAATTGGCTGTGGAAAATATCTTTTATTATTACTCTTTAGTATTAATTAATAAATAACTCCATTTATTTCAGGTTTAACATTTTTTAACATTGAATATTTTCATATTATGACATGATTTTTTTTTTTAAATTCATTTAATTAAGAAAAAACTGTATAAATTTTCAAGGAATAGTCTAATATAAACATTACTTATATATATACAGTCTATTATGTTCTTTACCTCATGTGAAACCTACCACAATATATTTATATATATATACATATATAAAGGTTTGAATTACATTGAGACTATAATGATTATATATATATATATATAATAGAAAAACTGTGATATATATATAATCCAGAATGCATGCATTTTTCGTCAATTTTGTTATGTTACCAATATATAAATAGTAACCGAGAATATATGCCCTATTATAATAGGTTCATGGGTCAATATATATATATATATATATATATATATATATATATATATATATATATATATATAGTGCTTGACAGAGGATGTTTTTTGTCTTCTTTTTAAACAGAAGAAAACGGTTTATGTGGTAAACTTTTATAAAAAAAAATAAAAAATAAATAAAAATTTCAATATTTTATTACTTGAAGTTAAATATTGGATACGATATATATATATATATATATATATATATATATATATATATATATATATATATATATATATATATACATTAATATTAATTTTAACAGCGATATATAATCGCTTTTGGTACTTCATTATATAGTCAGTATAGAAATGTCAGCATGGAGATGTCGCTATATACTGTAAAGATGTCATTATACGAGTAGAAATGTTAAAAGTTAAATCCATTCATTGTGTAGACATGTGTTTTAGTAAATCCATTTTGTATAGAAACTGTACTGTATAAAATTTCTTAAATTTTTGTATGTCCTTTAATGAATTAGATCCGTACATACGGTTAAAATTCACAATATATATATATATAATATATATATATATATTATATATATATAAAATTTTCAAATACAATAATAATATTTCATGTGGTTATTATTTTTTAGTATTTAATAACTTTCCTTTTTTTGTCTGTATATCAAAACTAGTCATTTTTTTATAATTGTATGTTATTATCATTATTATTATAATTAATTAATTTTGTGTGTATATATATGTATATATGTATATATATATATATATATATATATATATATATATATATATATATATATATAATATGATTCCTATTTTATTTAATTTTTCTAAGATTATTAAATAAATGTAATATTTTCAAGTATATTTATTATTTTCCTCTCCTCTCTCTCTCTCTCTCTCTCTCTCTCTCTCTCTATATATATATATATATATATATATATATATATATTATATATTGTTTTGGGCATGTACTTAAGTCCATATTTACTTCTTAGTAACCTAATAAGCTGCCAAATGACCACAATCAGCAGTGATTTTGTGGGTATTTTGTTATGATAAGAAAACTATTGACGATAATTTCGTCCAAACGAGTGTTTTGGAAGTTGAGACGAATAATATATGGAAGATTTGCTTAAGTAATGGATACCTATTTTCGTCTCTGATGCGATTAACGGATGAAATATTGACGTGTTTGTGCAAGTGAGCTCTAGTAATATATATATATATATATATATATATATATGTGTGTGTGTGTGTTTGTGTGTGTGTTCTTGTTTATCTTACGTCTTCGTGACAATTTGTAGGATGCACACCTAAGTTCATCGCAACATGAACGTGCGTATAGCAACATTAACGGTATAATTTGCTATAATTTCAGTATTTTTACTGGAACGAAGCTTAGGTCAAGTTCATTTTTTGGATTAAGTTAAATGTCGCCATACACAATAAAAAAATGTGAAATGTCACGGTTTCGTAAAGTATGTGTGTGTGCGCGCGCGCGCGCGCGCTTTCTCCGTTAAAAACAATGGCTGACCTTAATCCCTTACATACATTCATGGACATTTCTGAGTTATCCAAATACCCCAAATAACTGCACGAAATGACGGTACTTTCAACTTTCAAAATCGATACTACTTTTCGTTCATGTCAAAATTCGTATAAGAAAAAAAACGACGTACCCTTTCTGTTTTATTTTACCTGTCTATCCCTTATACCTCCCTATACCCTACTCCCACCCCCACCCCAAAAAATACCCATAATCCAGTTCTCCATTTACTCCTCTTACTCGGCCCCGCACACATACGCATATATCCCTTCCATGAAGGCCTGTTCATGCTTATCTCGTAGTCCTAACCATTTGTCGACGGATGGGCATAGGGCAGAAAGGCCTATGGGCAGAGAGGACTATAGGCAGATAAATGAAATGGGTATAGAACAGAGGAGGATTATAGGGTACAAGTTTATCAGCTTAAACATTGTAAGTACTTAAGTTTTCAATTTGGTAGCTTGGCAGTAAAGATTGGGTATCTGCTGCGCAATATTATACCTATATGCCCATGGTATGTGGTTGAGTGTTGGCAGAAATTAAGAGAGTGTAAAGTTACTTAACCCTAAATTAATATATATATATATATATATATATCCTAAGACAAAAAATACAAAATTAAACTAATTATTTTTTTTAAAAATGACTGTATTTTAATTGTTATTATTATTACTTTAATAGCAATTCCTTTCTCGTAAATTTTTAAAACAAAAGAGTTTTGAAGATAAAAAAAAAAAAAATCACAGTTCGGGATTAACAAAAGCTGTAGAGGAATGTCACGGATGTAAACAATACAGCGAGGAAGAACTGTGGAACAAAACATTTTGAGACTCAAAAATCCACCCTACAGTCCTCCGTGGTTCAAACAGCAAAAGGACTTCATTAATGAAACTAAGCCTGGACAGACAATACGATGGATGTAGACGGAACTCTCTGTCTGAAAGGGAAGTGAAAAAAAATAAGCCTTTTTTGTTCGATCTTAGGTCTATGCCGACAGGAAGACACAGAGACGCCTTCTCCCTCTGTAGCTTGTTTATCTGTCTGAAAATCGTGTTGAACTTTTGTTGATTGATGGTCTGAACAATGGTTCTGGAATCGCTTATGAGAGGTCATTTACAAAAGGAAAGAGTAGATAATTGTCTGAATGAGAGAGAGAGAGAGAGAGAGAGAGAGAGAGAGAGAAAAAAAAATAATATTTGGAGTTGTTTAACCTTTTTTCGCTACGACAAAGGTTATATGATGAAGGGAACCTACTGTTTTAAGTGGAATCCGAACCACGGATCGCTACATCATCTGAACGCATAGAAAAAGGGGATCTTTTCCAAAATCCGGACTGTTCTTTAAAAAAAGACCGTTTCTCCAAAAAACGAATAACTTTTTTGAACTGAGCAACGCAAAACCACATAAAAATAATGTAACTTTCAAAATATAAAGAACGGTCCGGATTTTGGAAAAGAGCCGAAAAGGGTCACCCGTCCAACTACTAGATAGACCTTACGTCGCTTAAATTTGCAGACGCAATGGGAAGCGGTGATGCGTTATGGCCACAGCGTAGCAACGACGTAGATCGAGATAGAGAAACTGATAGAATATTACGCAAAACCACATGATAATAATGTAACTTTCAAGATATAAAGAACGGTCCGGATTATGGAAAAGAGCCGAAAAAGGTTACCCATCGAACTACTGAACAGACCTTACGTCGCTTAAATTTGCAGACGCAATGGGAAGCGGTGATGCGTCATAGCCACAGCGTAGCAACGACGTAGCTCGAGATAGAGAAACGGATAGAATATATATATATATATATATATGTATGTTACAGTCAAAGTGTGTAACTAGTCATTTCGCGCAATGGCTGGAACTTTTAGTCATTTCGCGAAATGGTTGTTCCACTTGGTCATTTCGCGAAATTACTAAAATCTTCAGCCATTACGCGAAATGGCTGAAATTCCACCTTGGTCACTTCGTGAAATGGCTAAAATGACTTTTGTCATGAATTCATAGAAATAACAAACATCACACTAAAATTTGAAACCTTTATTTAACTAACTAAATCTGCTAAAACATACATACTCGTACATCCACAGGTCTGTTCAAATAAATGAGAAACACTCTTCAAATACACATTTGAACACATTTGAATTTGAATTTTCAATATGGAGGTTTTCAAATAGATCCCAATACGATTTAAAAATATATATTTTAAATTTGTTAAATTGCATATAACTGCCTCACTATTTGTTTCTCTAAAACATCAATGTTATTTTTGAAATCCTCGAATAAACTCGACAATAAAAAACAAGTAATGTTAAAAAATATTACAGGCCGTCAAACCGAAAAGATCCTAGAATTTCAGCCATTTCGCGTAATGGCTGAAGATTTTAGTCATTTCGCGAAATGACCAAGTGAAACAGCCATTTCGCGAAATTACTAAAAGTTTCAGCCATTACGCGAAATGGCTGGTTACACACTTTGACTATAACATATATATATGGAGCAAGTGTAGTTTATGTCCCCCTACATTATTCTAGTGTTTGCGTTCGCTAACTTTGTCCGCGTATACTTAATCAAATAAAACGTTAAAACTAACGAAAATATTACGACTTAACCTAACGATTGGTTAGATTAAGTCGTAATATTTTCGTTAGTTTTAACGTTTTATTTGATGGATTTATTTAAAAAATGTCTCCTAAAGATCCTAATGTAGTTTACGTTCCCCAACTTTGACCTAGTGTAGTTTGTGTCCCTTTTTGCGTCAGGGGGACGTAAACTACACTTGCTCCATATATATATATATATATATATATATACACAGGGTGGCCCCAAAAAAATGGCACCAATTTTGAGAAGTGATATCTCAATAACCATTGCAGCTAGGGACTTAAAAAACAACCAAATGAAAGATAATTCTTTTCTCTTTAAATACTTATTCTATGGCTTGATGGTTATAAGCCCATATAATGCCCAAAATTGGCTTCCAAAAAATATATACAAAAAAAAGTTGCGCATTTATATTTATTCCTTTTAAGTTAAACCTAATTTTCAATAAATGGCTCAATCTGCCCTCCATTATGGTCAACCACAGCCTGTAATCTCGCCCTCCATTTTGAAATTGCCTTCGAGATCGTCACTTGTGAGAGATTTTCCCATGCAGCCTGAATTCGTTCACGAATATGGTTCACATCACGGATTTTCTGACCATAATAGACTTCTCTCTCTAAGGCAGACCACACGAAGTAGTCAATGGGGTTTAGATCTGGGTTGCATGGTGGCCAATTATTTGGTTCGATAAAACCAGGACAATTATTATTGAGAAATGTTATTGTTTCCTTGGCTGTATGAGATGGGGCTCCATCTTGCATGAACACAAAATCAGTGCTCGTCTCCTTGATCTCTGACAACATTGGAGACAAAATGTCATTACAGTAGTAAATTGAGTTAATTTTAACGCCTCGCTGAATAAAAATGATGGATGTTTTGTTCTCAGATGACGCTGCAAGGAAACCATTATCGAATCTGAAAAGTGTTTTTTTTCACGCAAAAGTCGTTTTGGGTCAACATGAGTTTTTGTCGCCACTGCTGCACGAACCCGATCATTTTGGGTATTTCGTGGTGTTTCGACCGTAAATCGTTTCTCATCAGAAAACCAAATTTTTTTCACAGACTCATTTGACCGAAATCTTCGCAATAGATTTTTACATCGATGGAAACGTCTTTCTTTCACAGGCTCCGATAAAGCAGTAACCTTCACCCTCTTAAATGTTTTCAACCCAAGATCTTTTCGAATTATTCGCTGTACTGATGAACGTGAAATCCCGGTTTCTTTCGCAACTTCACGTTCACTTTTACTTGTTCCCGGTTGTTCCTCTTGACTTAAAACCATTTCATTTACTTTTTCAATGTTTTCTGGCGTTCTAATACTTTTTGGTCGACCACTTCCCGGACGCCGTTGACTGCTGCCGGTTTCTTTAAGTTTTTGTAAAAAATGTGCCACAGTTCTTTTTTTCCAATTTCTATTTGGAAATTCGTAAAGGATTCTGTTTAATGAATATCCTTTTTCTTCACGTAGTGCTTGTATAATGTTCTTATCAGATTCTCTCAATCCCATCTTGAGGGGTCTGGAATAGAAAAATTTCATTTAAAATTAGGATCAAGGAATAAATATAAATGCGCAACTTTTTTTTTTGTATATTTTGTTTGGAAGCCAATTTTGGGCATTATATGGGCTTATAACCATCAAGCCCCAGAATAAGTATTTAAAGAGAAAATAATTATCTTTCATTTAGTTGTTTTTTTAAGTCCCTAGCTGCAGTGGCTATTGAGATATCACTTCTCAAAATTGGTGCCATTTTTTTTGGGCCACCCGGTATATATATATATGTATATATATATATATTTGTTACAGGAAATCTGTATAACTAGGGATTTCATGAAATCCCTAAAATGTTCAGGGATTTCATGTAAGGTTAAGTCGTGATATTTTCGTTAGTTTTAACGAAAATATCACGACTTAACCTAACCAATCGTCAAGGGCTTACAGTTGACTTAACCCGGCATTCGATAATTTTCCCGTAGGTTTAACGAAAATATCACTATTTAACCTTACATGAAATCCCTGAACATTTTAGGGATTTCATGAAATCCCTAATTACACAGATTCCCTATAACTATATATGCTGTAATTTCTAAACCTAAACCAAAATTCAATAAAAAGCTTTCAGAAAGCTAAAAACGGGTTTTTTATTAATTTTAGTTTATCAAAAAAATTACAATAAGTTCAGGAAACTAACTTCACCTTATCTGAACCTCAAATTGTTATGAAAATATATTTTAAGATGTAATCTAAGCTGTAAAGTGTTTTTTTTCAAAATACAGAAATTATCACCACTTGCATTGATGGAAATCTAGCTCATTAATTACAACTTACAATACAAAAAAATGAACAATTGTTATAGATTTAGATGTAAATTCGTTTGGAGCTATTGAAGAATAGGGACCCTAGCCGGTGCTACTGTAGTATGCGGTCTACCTACGATTCGGCGGTCTACCTACGATTCGGCGGTCTACCTTTTAATTATAGCTTCTTATCTTCTTATTATTTTATTATTAGGTTAATTGTACGCCCTTGACGATTGGTTAGGTTAAGTCGTGATATTTTCGTTAAAACTAACGAAAATATCACGACTTAACCTAACCAATCATCAAGGGCGTACTGTAGTATGCGGTCTACCGTTAAGTTTGCGGTAGTAGTATGTTTAACTTCTTTAATAATTCCTTAATTGTGTAAATTAAATTATAATTCCTTTCAATTCATTTTCAATTCCTTTTAAATATCTTGAACGGTAGACTGCATACTACAGTAGAAACTTAACGGTAGACCGCATACTACAGTAGAAACTTAACGGTAGACCGCATACTACAGTAGCACCCCCCAGCCTTCTTTAGTTAGCTTTATAAGGCTAACTAACGAAAATATCATGACCTAACCTAACCAATCGTCAAGGGCGTACAGTTAACCTAACGATTGGTTATGTTAGGTCGTGATATTTTCGTTAGTTAGCCTTATAAGCCTAACTAAAGAAGGCTGGGGTCCCTATTCTTCAATAGCTCCATTCGTTTTTATGAGTTTAGCTTGTCAAGACGAGGCCCATATTTCACTATACCATAGTGAAATAGTATAAGAGTATCCATATATAGTATCCATATAAAATCCACCATCACAAATAAAGTTTACTTCACTAAAGTTTGTTTATTTATATGATACTGGACTTTATAGACACCCTGTATTTCGGGGGTCAGTGATGGGGTTATTTTATACACAAATGCAAATAGTAAACCCCTTTTCACGAACCTTTCTTTACGTCAATAGTGAAGGAATAATGTGTCAGATACATGATTTTTTGTCTCCGTATACTTAGTGCTAAATTTCATCAGCAATATTTCTTCCATGGTTTATACAACACTAATGTTTTTGTTTATTTTTTAGAAATTTGAAAAAACTCAAAACAACACTCCAACATTTTAGGTCCTCAAAATTGAAGATAACCAAAACGAATTTTGAAACGTGGTTTAATAACTTGAAGCAGTGATATACGGCTTTCAAGAGTATATTAATTACTTCTAGTGATTTATGCGAAATATACATGAATCCTTTAAACAAATTCCACTTTAAACCTATTCAAATACCAGTGAAAAGATACGAGATTCGAACTCAACCAATCTGTTATTTCAGAGGGACAAAACAAAATATTCTCTCGAGTCTCGAGTCCTTGATTATAAAGCTTTCATTAACTGCATTATACCTTAATTGGCGAAGAAAGACGACTTTAATACATGGTTCGTATAAAATATAAACTCCTTACCTTAAAAATTCCTAAGATATGCTGCAATAGCACATCTGTGTGTGTATGTGTGTGTGTGTGTGTGTGTGTAGAGACCTGAATACTAAAGAGGAAAGGAATGTTTTCTGACTTCTTGCGTGCTTTAATTTACTCCTATTAATCCCATTGCTTCTCTCCTCATTTCGAATTCAAGGGATCATTTTAATCTCTCTCTCTAAAGAAAGTTCATTTGAACTTGAAGAATTCGTTTAGAATTAATGAATTAATTCTGTCACTAAGAAATTCATGACTCTCTAAAGGAAAATTTAGGTGTATTTCACTATATCATAATTACTTTTTTGTTTATCAAGAGTGATTTGATGCAGTGGGGATATTGGGATGGGTGCCTTCCTGGCTCCTCTTGGAAACAGCCTATATTTCACATTGCAGAAAATTAATCTTCATATATATATATATATATATATACAGTGGTGTAGTGCTGTGGGAACGCGTGGGAACGGCGTTCCCTTACTTTTTTTGGTAGACGGAACGGCGTTCCCTCACTATTTCAAATAAATCTGAACTTACAAATCTCTAACGTCATGAAATTTTAATTCCCACCCCTAGAAGAAATATGAGAGAGAATCATTAACTGCTTCATTTCTTTTAGCTTCGACTGAGGCAATGCTAGCCTATAAAGATCTGGTGAAACAGTCACCACGGCGTACCAGTTGTTAACTTTTTTTAGTTAATCACTCCAGTTGTTAGCTATTTTTATTGATCGTACTGGATGTCGTATATCTAATGACACTGGAAATACTGCATCTTCAACCTTGGAATATATCCTAATATCCAGTGCATATGACCTCAAAATATCCCTGAAATTGGTCAGATTTCAAAAGATTTCCCGGGGGGCTTACAGTGTCCCCGGACCCCCAGCTGTATGGGTTCGCCGCGCTCGCCATTGTCCCACCCCCCCCGCATCTGAGTAACACTTTCAAAATGCGTTCCCTCACTTCTTTATTTAGCACTACACCACTGTATATATATATACTTGATATACTTCAGAAGGTTTTGACCAACAGTTCAGGATCCACTTGCGGTCGACCCTTCTATACCATCCCGCCTCATTTGCGGTATTTGGTGGAGGAAGGAATTGGTTTCCGCTCTCCTCTTGTCTTCGTAGCTAGCCACGCATGGTTGGTCAGGGACTTCGCAGAAGACCTAACCAATCCCACTGGTTCTTGAAATTATTCAGGGTGGTGTGATGGAGGTTCCTCACTTCACACACACACACACACACACACACACACACATATATATATATATATATATATACAGATGTGATGTGATGTTTACAAGAGTAAGCGAAAATATGTGAAAGGGCTTATCTTTAATATATGCATAAAAAATCGGGATACACTGGGTCACATCCCGATTGAATTATTGGAACCGATGATACATACATACATACATACATACATACTGTACATACATACATATATACACGCATGCATACATACATACATCAGTATATTTTGCACACTAATAAATGCCATTGTACAAAATTTAAATTTAAATATCACCTTCATTTGACACCACTTGGAAATTGTTGCCTTTTGTTAAATTAAAACAGAAATTATGACTTTTCCATTCTTGAAGAAGGAATTGAATTTTTTTGTTTTTTCGGAACAGATGATCGGTTAAGTTCTTGATTCGCGTACCAGCGACCACGCGATCGAATCATTTCCTGCGGAAACCCGACCCAATCCGATTATTTTCATTCATACGAAAGTGTCTCTTGAAAAGCTGGTTTGAATCGCTGATTCTAAAACAAATGACAGCAGCATAGAGTCATATTACGTCTAATAGCATCGTATTGACGTCATACTGTTGTCATTCTGCAGTCCTGTTCATGACATCATAATAACAATATAACGGTACAAAGATATCAATATGATGTCACAGAGGAGTGCCAATTTTTTAGATTGAATATGATGAAATATACAGGGTGGCGCAAAAGTCGCGCATCATTGGAATTTTCAGTGTTGACTATACTATATATTTTTTTTTCCTTTTAGCTAGGGGATGGCTGCGAAATTAACAATAGACGAGAGGGTGAGCTTGGTTTTAATGTATGGAACACTAGGTACACCAAATCGGTGAATCGGTACAGAATATATATATATATATATATTACAGAGCATATAGCTTCAAATATATTTCCTTTCACCACTTCTTATATTGGCTCCTTTTATTTATCTTCAATATAACTTTGATTACGTCATTGAGTGAGGCAAGTAAACAGCGTACTGAATGATGGAATCTTAAGAAATATGAAAATCCTGTTTTGCGCATATAGATTAGCTTTTATTTAAACTAGAATTTAAATAGATACCGATGGCGAAAGAGAAATGTTTAGTTTTCTGCTTCTCGGTCGATGTAATGTCAAAATTTGTAAATTTTGACTGGCAAAAGCTTCGATAATAAACGTAAACATATCCTTCCGCGCTTCACCCTCAGGCGATAAGGATGAGGAACTGCATTTTCATATAAACTGGAAGAAGATATATAACAGATAACAGAGCCGTGATATATATATATATATATATGCACTAAAATCACAGAATAACACGTGATCTTATTAATAAGCAAACAACCACAGGGAAAAGGAAACACGAAGTCCGAGCGCTTTCGTGATATATTCACATTATCATTATCTCCTTGATAATGTGAATATATCACGAAAGCGCTCGGACTTCGTGTTTCCTTTTCCCTGTGGTTGTTTGCTTATATATATATATATATATATATATATATATATATATATATATGAGGAAAGGGGCGACAAGCTTGACCTTCGTGAAATAAGGAATCATGGCACGGAACATTTGAAAGGTTGAAATATATATTATATATATATATATATTATATATATATATATATAATATATATGAGGCTCAAGGAAAGACTGGTTATTTTTGTATGCGAGTTATAATAACCTCAATATTTTATGCCAACAAAGTATAACACTCTTTTTGTTTAATGAAAAATAGTTTTCTTATGATCAGTGTTGATCACCACTGACCTTAATAAAGTTGATTTAAACGTACCCTGAAATTTTAAACGGGTTTGTGGTACAGTAATTCCTAATCGTTACCCAGAAACATTTCGTTACGGCTATCTTTTGCCCCCTCCCCCCACCTCTTTAATTTCCTGTCTTTCATCCTTGCGATTATTTTTTTCCCCGGGTTATTATTAAAAGACAAAATCTCCGAGAATAATCCAAGGAGGATTGATCAACTATAAAATTAAATCAGAGCTGTAACAAATGCAATTCCAGAAGATATTTTAGCACGAACTGATCAAAATTTCGAAGCACGTTTAAATTATTGAGATCAATGTTGATCCTATTGAAAGTATTTTTCAATAAAACAAATTTTGAAACTGTTTACTTTAATAACGTTAAAAAGTGGTTATTGCAATTCACGTACAGTACTATTTAATTAAAATAAAAGTAGCGAGTCCTTCCTTGAACTATATATATATATATATATATATATTATATATATATATATATATATATATATATACAGGGTGGTCCAAAAGTCCTGCCTCATGGGAAGTACTACATATCCACTAAAAAAAAAAAAATGAGGTACGACTTCTGGACCACCCTGTATATATATATATATATATATATATATATATATATTATATATATATATATATATATATATATATATATATATATAAGTCAACATTTAGGACACAAATTATTTAGATAAATTAAATCTTTGACAGAACGCGAATGATTCATTGTTTCCTAAAGCACTACATTTCCCATATACGTCTGTGACTCTATCCATATTCCCAGTCGGGGTACGAGCAGCTCGTAGCATCATTGCCCATATATAATGAAGATAATACATAGGTTGCAAATTTGGGTGTACACAACATAAAACTGCATTCTGATCTAGGTACGTATTTATGCCCAAATCATGAAATAAATTATTTCAATGAATTTGACATAAACAGAATTTTCATCATATTTCAATGTAATAACATATAATTTTTCTGATTAAATATTTAAATATGGAAGTTTCTAGCATATATATATATATAATACCATTACTTATTCGGACTATAGTGGATTTAATTATCCCAGAAGAGTTCCTTGTTCCATGCACTGTCTGTGTGTATCATAAAAAACTCAGGGTAGTATAGCCGCAAAATGTGAGACAGAAATGGATCAATTTGAAAATTTCCCCCCCTCACCGTCCTTCATGGCGGTCCTCCACCGTCCTTCATGGCGGTCCCTCCTTTATGAGGTGTTCTTCATGGTCCTTCATGGTCCTTAAAAAAAAAAAAAAAAAAAAAAAAGGGGAAAAAAGGAAAAAAAAAAGAGGGGAAAAAAAGGGGGGGGGAAGGGGGGGGGAATAAAAAATAAATTTAAAAATAAATTTAAAAAATAAATTTAAAAAATTAAATTTTAAAAATGATTCGTCTTCACCTTCCTTCAAAAAAATTTAAGAAAGGATTGAGCCTCGCCTTCCTTCTTGAAAAAGTCCTTTCATGAGACAAACAAGAACAAACATGCAAAAACATACATACATTCGAGTACTTCCTGTTCAGGCAAATTCCGCCAGACAGTAGAAATGGAAACGAATATCTGAAAGGTTTTAATAAGCCTAACCACATTGCGCATCAACACATCCAATTTTCAAGTGTTAACAAATTGCGAACAATACATAAATGAAAATCAGAGTGATCATATTTTAAACCGAATACAAGTTCTTTGTTTAAGATCTGCATTATGAAAAATAAAATTAATATTTATCATTTTAATTTAAATAAATTAATTTCTCTCTTTTTTAAGGGAAACTGGCTTATTTTCAAACGAGATGACCTTCAAATACAATATACATATAGTACACGCATATTTGTTTATTTACTTTTAAATATGTAGTTTTCTGTTATTTACATCGCTATATACCATTACATTCACTTTCACATGCTATCTTCTGGTATATGAACTAATAATTTTACCGTTCATCAAATTTCGTTATAAAATTACATGTTAAAAAGAACATCAAGTTGCGTAACGATGCTTTAAACTAAAGCACCAAAGTTGTTTTCCTCCTCTAAACATCCACTTAAATATTATTACTAATATTGATTTATTGTTATTATTACATAATATATGTACACGTGTTAAGAGTATTTAAATTAAATATATTGATTTCAATTCCCTTCGTAATAAAAGCATCTGGCAACTATACCCCCAATCTTGCTATATATTTCTCTCAGTAATTGTTTTCAGGTTAGTTGTTAAGTTTAACTTTCTTCTAAAGACTATTAGTTGATACTAATCTTGCTATTATTATTATTATTATTATTATCATATATATATATATATAATATATATATATATATATATATATATATATATAACATCCAAATAAGTAGGTTCGGGATAAAAAAAATTCTTATTAGATGCAATTAAAGAAAACGGGATGTCGAATTTGTGTGGGTTGTCATTTTTAAATAGATGCAGGCATGCAGCGGGAAATAGGTACTGAAAGTTGAGAGATTTTTCATTAAGAACCTTTCTACTTGTAGTTATAGTTAGGACTATTCACATTACTTTAATTATCATTTCCCTAATTTAACGGCTGTTCACAATTCCTCATAATTCTCATAATAAACGTATTTGTTTTCACACCAGTCAGGCCACTGCTTACATCAATCACACAGAATGTTCATGCTTATTGTTTTTGTCATTAGCTGTACCAATCATGTCTTTACAGACTGAAGCCTACCGTTATACAACGTTTAAAATCTTATAATTTAATACTTTATGATATCAGATCTCGTATAAAAACATCATTTTCTGTACAAATGGCCACAAAAATACTTTCAATCATAATAATGTACTCATAGAACGCACTATACGCTTTTCACTTGTATTAAAAACGTAAAACTGAAAGTTGTATCATCACGCGATATTCGATTCTGCAATGGCGTAAGCGAGCCTAGTATTTAATTTAAAATTATTTAACAGATCATTCGAGGGAACTGTACATCGATCTCATTATAACTTCTGACTCATAATAACCCGCTATGCATATTTACAAGAGTCGAATTTAAATAAATAAATAAATATATATATATATATATAAAGGAGTTTGTATGTGGCATTCCAGCAGAAGGCAGGAAGTGCCTGAACCCTGTTTCTCCCATCACTGTCCTCTTCATCTGGCCTTTTTACATGTCACGTCTACCCTGTAAGCAGTCCAGCATACTCTCAAACACGCGCTTCTCACTAGATCCCTTACTACACACGCATGCATCTTACACACTACACAGTCTTTTCAAAAAAGGTGTAATTTCAATAGTTTCGGAGATTCGCGATTGGCCCCTCCTTCCTGCCTGCATCGTATATAGTACCAAGCAAGTCTCTCCACAGTTTACAGGTTTCCTCATTGTCTAAAATTTATAAAGTTCTCTCTTATTGTTTTCCTTATTGTAACGGACATCACAACCGAATTTAAATAGTATTTAAGTATTATGTCGAGCAACATAGCTAGATAACCCCGCCACAGCCTAGTTTCTTTGCATAATCATGAAACATGAAACAAGATTATTTATATATATATATATATATATATATATATATATATATATAATTATATATATTATATATACATACTGTATATATATATATATATATAATATATATATATAATATATATATATATATATATACGGTCACAATGACTGAAAGGACAGTGAAGCATGCTGATAATGACATGAAATCATCATAAGATCTAATACTTTTTGTCTAAGTATATGCAATTTGCAAACTCCTCTAAAGTGTATAATTATAATCAGTCGTGTGGTGGAATAAATCTTCAAACTACTTTTGCCGTGTATGTATATATATATATATATATATATATATATATATATATATATATATATATATATTATATATATATATTATATATTAATATATAATCTTGTTTCATGTTTCATGATTATGCAAAGAAACTAGGCTGTGGCGGGGTTATCTAGCTATGTTGCTCGACATAATACTTAAATACTATTTAAATTCGGTTGTGATGTCCGTTACAATAAGGAAAACAATAAGAGAGAACTTTATAAATTTTAGACAATGAGGAAACCTGTAAACTGTGGAGAGACTTGCTTGGTACTATATACGATGCAGGCAGGAAGGAGGGGCCAATCGCGAATCTCCGAAACTATTGAAATTACACCTTTTTTGAAAAGACTGTGTAGTGTGTAAGATGCATGCGTGTGTAGTAAGGGATCTAGTGAGAAGCGCGTGTTTGAGAGTATGCTGGACTGCTTACAGGGTAGACGTGACATGTAAAAAGGCCAGATGAAGAGGACAGTGATGGGAGAAACAGGGTTCAGGCACTTCCTGCCTTCTGCTGGAATGCCACATACAAACTCCTTATATATATATATATATATATATATATATATATATATATATATATTTATTTATTTATTTATTTAAATTCGACTCTTGTAAATATGCATAGCGGTTTATTATGAGTCAGAAGTTATAATGAGATCGATGTACAGTTCCCTCGAATGATCTGTTAAATAATTTTAAATTAAATATTAGGGCTCGCTTACGCCATTGCAGAATCGAATATCGCGTGATGATACAACTTTCAGTTTTACGTTTTTAATACAAGTGAAAAGCGTATAGTGCGTTCTATGAGTACATTATTATGATTGAAAGTATTTTTGTGGCCATTTGTACAGAAAATGGTGTTTTTATACGAGATCTGATATCATAAAGTATTAAATTATAAGATTTTAAACGTTGTATAACGGTAGGCTTCAGTCTGTAAAGACATGATTGGTACAGCTAATGACAAAAACAATAAGCATGAACATTCTGTGTGATTGATGTAAGCAGTGGCCTGACTGGTGTGAAAACAAATACGTTTATTATGAGAATTATGAGGAATTGTGAACAGCCGTTAAATTAGAGAAATGATAATTAAAGTAATGTGAATAGTCCTAACTATAACTACAAGTAGAAAGGTTCTTAATGAAAAATCTCTCAACTTTCAGTACCTATTTCCCGCTGCATCTATTTAAAAATGACAACCCACACAAATTCGACATCCCGTTTTCTTTAATTGCATCTAATAAGAATTTTTTTTATCCCGAACCTACTTATTTGGATGATATATATAATATATATATATATATATATATATATATGATAATAATAATAATAATAATAATAGCAAGATTAGTATCAACTAATAGTCTTTAGAAGAAAGTTAAACTTAACAACTAACCTGAAAACAATTACTGAGAGAAATATATAGCAAGATTGGGGGTATAGTTGCCAGATGCTTTTATTACGAAGGGAATTGAAATCAATATATTTAATTTAAATACTCTTAACACGTGTACATATATATATGTAATAATAACAATAAATCAATATTAGTAATAATATTTAAGTGGATGTTTAGAGGAGGAAAACAACTTTGGTGCTTTAGTTTAAAGCATCGTTACGCAACTTGATGTTCTTTTTAACACATGTAATTTTATAACGAAATTTGATGAACGGTAAAATTATTAGTTCATATACCAGAAGATAGCATGTGAAAGTGAATGTAATGGTATATAGCGATGTAAATAACAGAAAACTACATATTTAAAAGTAAATAAACAAATATGCGTGTACTATATGTATATATTGTATTTGAAGGTCATCTCGTTTGAAAATAAGCCAGTTTCCCTTAAAAAAGAGAGAAATTAATTTATTTAAATTAAAATGATAAATATTCATTTTATTTTTCATAATGCAGATCTTAAACAAAGAACTTGTATTCGGTTTAAAATATGATCACTCTGATTTTCATTTATGTATTGTTCGCAATTTGTTAACACTTGAAAATTGGATGTGTTGATGCGCAATGTGGTTAGGCTTATTAAAACCTTTCAGATATTCGTTTCCATTTCTACTGTCTGGCGGAATTTGCCTGAACAGGAAGTACTCGAATGTATGTATGTTTTTGCATGTTTGTTCTTGTTTGTCTCATGAAAGGACTTTTTCAAGAAGGAAGGCGAGGCTCAATCCTTTCTTAAATTTTTTTGAAGGAAGGTGAAGACGAATCATTTTTAAAATTTAATTTTTTAAATTTAATTTTTTAAATTTATTTTTTAAATTTATTTTTAAATTTATTTTTTACCCCCCCTTCCCCCCCTTTCCCCTTTTTTTTTCCTTTTTCCCCCCCTTTTTTTTTTTTTTTTTTTTTTGAAGGACCATGAAGGACCATGAAGAACACCTCATAAAGGAGGGACCGCCATGAAGGACGGTGGAGGACCGCCATGAAGGACGGTGAGGGGGGGAATTTTCAAATTGATCCATTTCTGTCTCACATTTTGCGGCTATACTACTACATTTCAATATCCGCGGCTGCGGATATTTAGTTAATCTATCAATATAATATAGAATTATGAATATATGACATAATTTTTCAAATTTCGTGATATTACTATTATGGCAGGCAATGCATAAGAATTAAAATTAATATTAATGTTTTCATTATGATAAAAATAATAACTTTCTCAAGAGTTTCAGCCACAGAAAATTCAATGAAACATGTTTCATTCAATTTTCTGTGTTATCAGGTATTTATATTTTGAGGTTTATATATTTGTTTGTTCATTAATAATTAATACTGTACTTTATAAGCTAATTTAATTGTAAATTGCACAATTTATTAGAGGTAATATCCGCATAACATCCGCAGTCAGAAGTGTGGATGCGGATGTTAAAAATGATGCGGATGCGGATATCCGGTCCACCACTAATATATATATATATATATACATATACATTGGGCTACGTCGTGGCCGATGTCGTAACACCGCTTCCCGGAGATCAGCGAAGTTAAGCGACATTGGGTCTGGGTTGTAGTTGGATGGGAGACCGTCCTCCGCGCCCAGATTATGTAGCGACCCGTGGTTCGGATCCCACGTAAAGCTGTAGATCCCCTCGTCATATGACCTTAGATGTTGCGAAGGAGGTTAAACAACCCCAATTATATATATATAGTGTGTATCAAAAGTGCAGATTTGGTTCAGGGTGTCCGAGAATTATCTGTACAATTTTTGGCTGTTATTAAAAGTCAACCATGAAGTGTAGAAATTCTAGTTTGTCCCATTTTACAGAGAATCTCATTAAGTTTTTTCTGATACCAAGTTTTGACAAGTTTTTTAGAAATTCCAGTGTGTCCGAACATTATCTGTACAATTTCATCTTTTAATAAAATTCTTGATAACACACGTAAAATTCTTAAACAAGATTATTTAGAATCTGTATTTTCAAAAGTTTCTTTTATTAAAGTAACGTTGTTAAAAACATTCGATATGTGCACCATTAGTGATTCGCAAAACATCCAATCGATACCCCAAATGTTGCCATGTACGCTGCAGCATATCCACATCAATTCGCTCAATAGCAGCTGTGATTCTTGCTTTTAAATCATCAATGTCTGTCACCCGCGTACATTTCTAAAAACCTTGTCAAAACGTGATATCAGAAAAAGCTTAATGAGATTCTCTGTAAAATGGGACAACACTAGAATTTCTACACTTCATGGTTGACTTTTAATAACAGCCAAAAATTGTACAGATAATTCTCGGACACCCGGTATATGTATTCGCTTTTCTATGTACCTATGAGTCGTCCAGACTTTAGTACACCGTGTATATTCTACTTCATCTTACGAAATTCATTACTGTACACGTTGAACCTCATACCATGATTTACACGTTTTAAATTTGTATATAAATGTGTTATTACAGGCATGTTATTAACAAAACTGTTGCTTACTCGTAAATATATCATAAATGACATATATGAAATTTATTATATTTTTTTCAATGTTTTTAAAATAAATACAAGAAGATAAAAGAATAACTCGTGTGTATATATATATATACGAGGGCCGGTACGAAAGTAATGCCCCCTTATTTTATTTCTTGTTAAATATTATTCTAATTATAGTTGAAATTACAGGGAATATGCATACATACGTGGCAAATATAAGGTAAATATAGTAAATATATATATATATATATATATATTTACTATATTTACCTTATATTTGCCACGTATGTATGCATATTCCCTGTAATTTTAACTATAATTAGAATATAAATATATATAAACTGAAAAATAGGAGGCATTACTTTCATACCGACCCTCATATATATATATATATATATACCTCCCAGTGTTGGGAGAAAGGCGGTTCTTTTATAGCACCAGACTGGAGTCTCAGTCCCATTACAAGGCAAAGAATTAGCCCCAAGATTGTATCTTAATTCCTTCTCTCGAAAGTTTCCTACCTGCACACAATGCAGGACACCCGATTAGGGAGTGTTCAATCCTTCTTTATCGTCCTGTCATCCTTCTAACCGTTCCTATTTGGTATAAGACACTCCTTCGCTCATTTTCATAATATATAATTTATTTTCCTTAAATCTGAAGGATAATTTCCAGGAAAGTTTTCCACTAATCAAAAATCCTAAAATGAAGGAAAGAGAATGAACCAATAAAGGAGGTCAAAATTTAATGCGTTTTAAAGTGAGATAAACCGTTTGGTGTTTATTAAAATTGTTGTTCGATGGAATTGTTTAATTTCCTTCGTGACAACAAAGGTCATATGACAGAGGAGACCTACTTTAGATCTTTGCGTGGGATCCGAGTCACGAGTTGCTACATCACCTGGAAGCAGAGGACGAATATCTATCCTAATACCCAAATCCAATATCACTTAACTTCGCTGACTGACGGGAAGCGGTGATGCGATATGACCATGACGTAGCCTTGTACAGGGTGATCAAAAAGTAACGCAACCCATGGGAAAACGATTTATTTCAGATTTATTTCCGTGAAGGCCTCCTGCGTCTGGGCATAGCTTCTGGAGCGAATGTACTGCGTGACAATGAATATACGCTGCTCCAAGGTGTATTTCATCTTTTTCATATATTCACCACCTGCAACAGAAGGAAAAAATCAATTATGTGCGTTTCTCCATGGGTTGCGTTACTTTTTGATCACCCTGTATTATAAACAGTTAAAATTGCGTCATATTGATTACCATGTTTCTGGTAATTGTTTCGATGTTTTTAACATTTAATATGATACGAAATGTGGGCTACATCATATCCACGTCATGACACCGCTTCCCGTTAGATCAGCGAAGTTAAGCGACGTAGGGACTGTTCATTAGTTGGTTGGATGACTCTTCTCTTCGTTCAGATGATATACCGACCCGTCATTCGGATACATAAAGGTTTAATCCTTCAAATATCAGCTTGGCATTCTAAAATTTTGTTCCGACTTACGACAGACGATCTTATTTACCCTTAGAGGAGCCCCTGGGTAGTATTAAAGGGTTAAATCCTTATACTGTCCTACTAAGATCTCTATATAAGGGGTCTTATCGTCCATATAATTCCTATATGACTTGATTAGGATGTAGCAATATATTATTAACTTTTCAAAAGCCATAACCATACAACAACTTAAATGACTGTTTAATCTCTCTCTCTCTCTCTCTCTCTCTCTCTCTCTCTACATATATACACACACACGTCAGGGATGGGGAACCGATAAGTACTGGAATCGATAACCCGATAAAACGGAAATTATGAAAAGGAATAAAACTAGAAAAACCCAAATCGAAAAAAAGATATTAAAAAGAAATTGAAAGTCGAAACTCAAACTCGAAATAAGATGAAATGAAAATCGAAAACCTTTTTATCAAAATAGAAATAAATATAAGTTTTAATTTAATTTTTATTTACGATAATAATTTTATTTACAATAATAATTTTATTTACAAAAGGCCCATATATATAAAATAAGAAGGGCGAGTTAGAGAATGGAGTAAGAAAAACAAAAAAAAATTGAAATTTTTTTTCTAATACGAGATTTTTTAATAGGCCTAAGGACAATTGACAGGAAATTCTTTTCTTATACAAGCTTTAAATAGTCAAGAAGCCAAGCGTTATTACACCTATGGCGGTGGTTCTCAAACTTCTACACAATAGGGACTGGTAAAATTCAACTATACCGCGAACTAATAGTTGGGAACCACTTCACTCAGGGTCTATACTTCACCATGTCATACATCTCTAATGGCTTTATACAGTATTATTTTACTGTATAAGTTGTTTATTTGCTCATAATTGTATCATAACACGGAAAATAAAGAGAGATTACAGTATTAGCAAATCCTAATCAAAACACTGATTATAGCACATGTCCACTTATGAAATCAATTTTACGTACACACGCGCGCGCACAACTTTACACAACTTCACAGACATAGACATATAATACATAAAAAGTCAAAAACATAATGAAGCTTAATTTAAGCTTATTCCTAACCGGTCGGCCATGGCGAATTTTCTGGGTGGGCCATGGAGGTTGGTCATAGCACACCTTTTAAAAAACAGATTCAAATTTAGGAGTATAATTTTAGTAATTTTATAAAATTATTGGCTTATAACTATAATTACATTATTTTTCCACGAGTTATTCGAATCGGTTCTAGTGAATCATCGCCTCAAAAAAAGGTTGGGAACCACTGTGATAATAGTACGCACAAATTTAAAAACAAACAATCCATAGGCCTACACAGACGTATACATTTTCAGAAATGAAAACATTCTCACAACGACAAATTTAATGATTTTTTTCAATGTAACATTAATGTTTTCAGTAGAAACTTGGACAGGTATACCTTTT
This sequence comes from Bathynomus jamesi, assembly GCA_023014485.1. Taxonomy (NCBI): domain Eukaryota; kingdom Metazoa; phylum Arthropoda; class Malacostraca; order Isopoda; family Cirolanidae; genus Bathynomus; species Bathynomus jamesi. Next base: position 42,890 of record JAJOZX010001009.1, read on the forward strand.
GCTTCCGCGGACCGGCTGTTTAGAAACTGCACGATGGTATTCAGAAGATATCTGTAAAGGAAGGCCTATATGAGTATTAAAAATCTAAGTAGCCATAAATGATATCGACATACATAAAACTGATATCGAAAAAATGTGACACTAAAAAAAATTCGAAACTAAAATCGAAAATCGGAACTGATATTTCATTTCGATAGGAACTGATGTCGAAAATCGAACTGATATTTTTTTTCAGTTCCACATCCTTGATATATATATATATATAGTGTCCAGAAATTATCTTTACAAATTTAACTGAAATTTAATTGAATTTGTAAAGATAATTTATGGACACTCAATATATATATTCATATAAGAACGTTCAAAAATAAAAAATTGTCCCAGACCCTGAATGAGAGAGAGAGAGAGAGAGAGAGAGAGGGGGGGGGGATAGAGAGAGAGAGGGGGGGGGTAGAGAGAGAATGCCATTTCAACGACCAAACAAAACACTAAATTCGCAAAACAGTAAACACATAAATAAACCAATCTGTGATTCTTAATTCTTGACCCTCCTCAATGACCCTTCGTGACTTAAAGATGCTAATCAGATCACCAATACCAACTCTCAGCTATACCTACCTCATGCAGCGCCAAAAACGCCAAACGGAATAGCTAACAAACCAACCAATCTTGCATAGGTTTGAATGCGAAACAGATCCACGTGCAAATAAAGGTTATATTTTTATTATAGAGAAATATGAGCAAAACCAGACACTCAAGGACATAAAGTGGTACCCTTATAAACTTGTCTTGTATATCACTTGTATAAGAGAATAATAAAAATGAAGAGGTAAGTACATTAACACATTATCATAATACATTAATATCGCTCCACAATTTATTTTAACAATTTATTTTAACCTTAAGTACATAGAATTATCAAGGTACGTAAGACTTTCATTATAATAATTGCTTATCCCAATAGGGTATACAGTATGTGTGTGTGTGTGGTACTCAATCCAAAGTTAATTGGTCCTATTAAACTCAACTTATAATTTAAAGCCATCAAGGCTCGTATACAAAGTTTATGAAATATTGTACATTCCAACTTACATTTATTCTGTATATTTAGACAATATAACATTTAATTCTGACATAAAATTACTATACATAATTGTATAGACTTTCGCATTTCGTAAAGTCTCATAAACTTTTCTGCTGTTTTAATTCAACGTTGCGTCAAATTAGCTCCGATCCATTTGAGGGTTAAAATTACCATACATTACTTGAATAGTTTTGAAATAGGGAGAATCGTTTTGACTCTCTTATTGTCAAAATTACTCTAGTTATGTAGTAAATTTAAGTACTTAGTAGGTCGGAGCTTATATGACACCAATTTGGGTTAAGACAACTCAATAATTGTATTATACACTCGGTAAGTATAATTATGTATTTTTTTTATCTTGTCGGTCTTCAGTCCATTAACGGAACATTATAAAATGTGCGCAATTTTATTCCACAGTACTTTAAAGTTTATATCTTTACAAAACTAAATTCAATACAATGAGAAATAAATACAAAAATAAATTGATAAATGCATAAGCAATACTTTAATATCCTTCATCGTACGTGTAATTTGAAACTTTCAAATCAAAACGAACGAAGCTGAGTGTGTTTGCAGAGTTATATGAGATAGCGAATTCAAGAAAGCATTTCTCTCGTCCATCAGACCAAACACACTGTACAGAGGCAGGGCCACGAACCTGCATGACCTCCGCATCAACAAAGATCTTAGTTAATCGTGCGAAACCACTATTCCGCGAGGTTTGAGGATACACCAGACGTCGTGTGAACTGAGCACACAAACACATCAATTGCCCGAAAGCCTGATAAATAACTTATTACAAGGAAAACTCCTTTCAAAGTTATGTATCGAAATGTAATATTTTAAAATTAATACAGTATGTCCTAGTCTAAGTTTTCTTTAGTATTTAAGTTCTTACATAAAAATTTTATAATTCTACCTAAACAGTAGATTTCAGCCTGTAAATTGCATCCGCTTGCTAAAGGCAGTTTACAATTGCATATAACATCTGTTATAATAATAATGGAAATATAATTACCTGTGTAAACCCTGTGTGTGTGTATATATATAAATAAAGAATTAAAATAAATGGGAACTATGTAATATCTTTTGCATGCAAAAGAACCAACCAAGTTTGTTTACAGAATGAGTCTATACGCGGGTCAACGGTTGACCAAACTCTGTACGAAAGCTTACAATATTTGCCTATATTGATAATAAACTCCATATAAAGCGTTGAATATCGTTTATAATTTTGGAAAAAACTGAGTAGGAGTTCAGATTATAAATATCGAAGTGTTTATCCATTTTGTTTGAAAATGTAAACCTATTTAAAGGTTATCTAAGTCACACGAAGTTTTCACGCTGGTATTTCCCTCTAAATATGTAAACATACACACTATAATAAGATCAAAATAAGGGCTAAACTAGGAGGAATTTTAGGACTGACGTCAGCTATCCAAATTATTACTGTAAAGTAGTAGTAGTAGTAGTATAGGAATAAATATATACAAGTACAAGTATGGTTGACTGTAATATTGAAATTACTTTTCATTTAAATACAGTTTTTTTAACTCTGAATTCAAATAAAAGGTAGTGAAAGGTATAAACACACACACACACACACACACACACACACACACACACCAAATAAAATCACAGATTCTGAAGAATTTTTCGACAAATTTAACCCTTTCAGTATCAGTGAGACTGTAATGTCCTACCAGAAATAATGATACAGGGTGTGCATAAAGTAACGCGAGTGAAGAGACAAATCCGATTTGAATTATATTAACGCGATGGAACAACATGGACGAGTAATATTTATTACATGTACTTTGTAACAACTGTATAGTCGATAGTACAGTTTATAAGAGATGTTGAAAATGTTTTTAAGAGTTAAAAAAACAAGTTGAAACTAGTTGTTTAAATCAGTTCAAATCGGATTTGTCTCTTCATTTGCCTTACTTTATGAACACCCTGTATATACCGAGTGTCCCAAAAGTCAGTTTACCGAAGAAAATGTTCTCCTAAGGTGAGTTTACTACAAAGAAAAAACTTGTTTCATAAATATATTTACAAAACAAGAAAACAAAGAAAAAAAATGTCAAACATATTTACAAAACATAAGAATAGTTTTGGTTACAATAACTGTTCAAAATGTCGTCCATGTTGTTCGATGCACATCTTGTATCTGTCAACGGTTGACCGACAAATTGCTTTACATAGTTCCTTATCATTGCTTAAGAGCTGGAATTCTTCACAAATGTAGTCTTTAAGGTCCTGAAGACATGCTGGCTTTTTGCTGTAAAAAAAATTGTCATAATGTTTAGAATAATCATCAGGAGAAAACATTTTCCTCGGTAAACTGACTTTTGGGACACCTTGTATATCGTACTAAAATGCAGTGTTTCTGCAAATGTTTTACATGTTTTACATAAGTTTCATTTCCGGAAAAGGAGCCCAAAATGTGTATAATAATGTAAGCAGGGCCGGAAGAGGTGTGAGCATAAGGTGTCAAAGCACCAGGGCCCGGAGACGTGGGGGGGTACATGAGATGTCAACGCACTAGGGCCCTGGAGACAAGGGGGGGGGGGGGATATGAGATGTCAAAGCACTAGGGCCCGGGCTGGAAGATGGTGAATGAGGTGATCGGGGTAAAGGGGCCCAGGATCAAAAGTAGTAGTACCAGGGCTGGTAATTCCACTCCCGAGCCTTGAATGAAAATGACCAGTAACTAAACTATTTGGTTTGGATTAACGATAAATCTTAAACTTTTTATTTTAAAGAAAAAGATATTCGTCAACGATATCATATCGTCGTCAACGACATCATATCGTTAAATAAATGAATAAACGAAATACTTATAGCAGTTATGAAATTATATCATAGTTAATTACAAGTCTAAAGATATTTTTAATTTTTGGGTGCTTTTTCTTGCCAAAAGTTAAAACAAAGATGCAAACACAGACAGACAGACAGGCAGACAGACACTTACTGAGTGGTAGATACAGACAGACAGGTAGACAGATAAGTGAAAGCAATTTTAGGATAAAAGAACAAGATATAAATAAAAACAAATACATAATATTTAGGTTTATTGTGGTATTACGAATAATGTTTCGCTGGCAACTCAACTGACCAGGAAGGACAGCAACAGCTAGGCCTACTTGAAAAGTGCAAGCACTTATCAGCCCCGAAACGTAGAGATTTCTAATGAGTATATATATATATATATATATATATATATGCGTGTGTGTGTGTGTGTGTGTGTGTGTGTGTGTGTGAGAGAGAGAGAGAGAGAGAGAGAGGTAGGTTCGAACGGATGTTTTTCTCTTACAAAAAATGGAGTCAAGCTGTGAATTTTGTTTTTTACATTCCGTATGAACGTTATGTACGAAAATATGTAATCATAAAGTAGTATGTGAGTGTACGTTCGTGAGTGCTTGTGTGTGCATGTGTTTGTGCATACAAGCGGGGAAAAATGCGTGGCCTTAACCTGTTATAAATGACTGAAGAAGCGTTCATGATTTTTGCTAAATATGTTGCCAATTATATATATATACAGGGTGTTCTAAAATTACCTAGTAAACTTTTATATGTCTGTCGACCAGTTGGACGTTGTGAACAATGCGTTAAAGTTGAAGGAAGACACTTTGAACATCTAAAATAAGCAATTATTGTTGCTTATTTTAACAATAAAATTGTTAAATATCTCGTATTTTTTTGTTAAAATATTGCGTTTATATAAAAGTTTACTAAGTAATTTTGGAACACCCTATATATATATATATATATATATATATCGTTTTGTGTGTGTGTGTGTGTGTAAAAACGGGCTGTTCTGTTCGCTTTTTTTTACACACATTTTTTACCTTATTAAATCCGTTTACATAGACAATAAATATATAGTTTCAGTAAATTACTGTTAATATGTTGTAAAAATATATAAAATATATATTTTTAATATATAAAATAGACGTTCTTTTAATTAAACTTAAACCAACAGGATATAGCATTGGCTTAATAACATTTTTCAGCTCCTTTCATATTTCAAACAAACAATAAATGCTAAAAATTATTAAATAAACGATAAATGGTTAAATGTTATGATAAAAAAACAAAAAAAAAACAAAAAAATATCAGGTTCGAGAGCTGTGGTGTTTTTCAACCAATTTTTTATACTGGCGACCCCATTTTGACAAAAAAAAAACGACCCCACTTCCTTTTGAACGCTGAAGCAACATACCTGAACCGCAAAACTTGGCTCCCAAACTATTTCCCACGTGACAGTGGAAAGTTGTTTCGAAGTGGATATACCTAATCCTTTTCACTGAACGTGTGATAGTTATATCAAGCGTTATATATGTGCAAAGAGTAGATAGACATTGTTTGACGTTTAAGCTCAAGTATATAATTCAATCATGTTATCCCGAGACTATGTTTGACGCCAAAATATCATTGGAAAAAGGGTCGGAAAGTATCCGATTGCAATAAATGAACAAATTTGAAGCCATTTTTAATCCTATATCACAGTCGAAAATGGAAAAGATAAACTCTGAATGCCTTGTGTAAAACACACACCCACACACACACACACACACACACACATAATATATATATACACGGTGAACCAAAAGTAGGTGGACAGTAGGTTGAATACGGTTTGTGTTATATTATATTATAACTATGGTGTTCATTATAACTATGGTGTTTGTGTTTTATTATATTAAATATTATAACTAAATTTATTTAAATTTTATTTTGTATTATAGTATAAAAAAAATTAAATATGTATTCTCAAAATAAACGTTATCATTTACTGTCCACCTACATTTGGTTCACCCTATATATATATATATATATATATATATATATATATATATATATATATATATTATATATATATATATATTATGATAGTTACCAGTAACTACGTTTTACATAGATATAAACTAAAGGCATGGTAAAAAAGGAAGGTTTGAAAATACAGAGATTCCTAGTTCCTGGCCCAGTTTGTGTAGAGCAAGCCTAAGGTGATAGGAATGTGCTTATGATTGGAACAGATACATTTAGGTTATATTGGGGAGGAAGCAGAAACTAATGGTAGACGAATCATGCACCTTGACCTAAAAAGACAGGAGTGTTTGCAATGCAAACTAACGACACAAGCATAAAAACGTTTGCCTTCCATGTATTAAGCAATGATGTTGCGAGCTGCTGGTACCCTGAATGGGTCCATATGGGTGGAGCAGTGCTTTGTGTAAAGCAGTGAAGTCTTTCTTCCCACTCACACTTAAGTTATTGACGTGTGTGTCTCGAGCATTAGGAATAAATATACACCGAGCATCGGTTTTCTGAATGACCCATCAGACATAATGTTCGTGATACTGCCTCTGGAATTGGCTTGGTCGAATGTGGAGGAGAGCGTTGCTTTCTTAGGCTTTCTATTTTGCATAGCCAAGTGTATAATTTCTACTTGAATGTGACCACATCGACGACAGAAAGAATTTTAATTTCTCTCGGTAAATGACAAAATAATTAGGGCCTTTTCAATGATAAAAGTATTATCCTTCGATATATCGAGGATGTTCCTTCTCTGGCCTTCAGTTTAAGGACGCCACATTCTGCCTTTCCTGTTTTCCAGCTTTGTTTTGAAGATTATTGGGTTCAGGTTGATTAGAAACTAGTTTTCAGTTATTTTTAATGCGTATGTAAATAAATTATGGTTTATCACTTCTTCTATCCAAGGAATACAGACTTAATTTTTGCATGTTTTTCCCAGTATAATTTAGTTCTTTGAGTCCAGTGATTTCGCATAAGCGACTAATTTCTTTTCTCTTTTGGGAACGTTAGAACTGAGCAATATTCTAGTTTTGGCGTAATCGGTGACTTCACCAAAGGAATCGTTATACAGTTTTGTCCACTCCTAAAGATCATCAACATCTGTTCATTTAGACATTATGTTTTGTTTATTGTTATCTTATTATGTACCTCAAATTTTGCATAATCGGTCATTATTACTTTAGATCTTTTGCGTATGACTTGAGTTTCGTCGAATTTGTATCCGTATGGCGCCTAGGTTTGTTCATAGAGTTGAGAATTTTCGTCGATAAATTTCATACATAGTTTTTCTTCTGGCCATTCCTGGCCATTCGTTTATTTGTATCTCTTTTTTTTCGTTAAAGGCCCTATATCACCTGGGTTTTTAATCTGTTTTCTGATTAGTATGATAATGAATAATAGTGGAACAAGTACTGCTCCTTGTGGTACTGAGCTACGACATCTCCAATTTTGGTGATACGTGAAAAACACTATCTGCGATAACATACAAGTGATTTCAAGAGTTCATAAATTACAGGTTACCTGAAGAATTTTGAATAGCATGAGTACTTACTGGATGTGTCCAGTAAGTCTTCTTAGATATGTACAGTAGGTTGACAGGTTGACGCATGTCCAAGTTCACACGCTTTATAGTTTGTTGCTTTATGCTAGTATACAGGAGTAAGAATCAGTCATCGGTTAATGGCTTTGATAAGTGGCATGTGTCTCAGTATTGTCATTTTAGACATTTCGAGGCGCATATCACACAAAAGTTTGTGTTCGGTGGAAAGAACCACGATTTTATGTCCCCTTGACGGCGTCACCCAGGTTCTTTTGTGGTCACTTTATAATTATTTGCTAAAATAAGAGGTATCAAAATATAGTCAAAATATTTTAGCAACACGAAAGAGGAAACTTCAAGTTTTAAAATAGACTTAGTCGGTTGTTATGAATTTTTTAATTTACACGTGCGAAACTCTTGGGATACCATATATACAGAGGGTGATCAAATTATTATTAGAGCCACTACATAAAAAATAGTTTTTCTTGTATAAGTTTATTCCTAATGCTAATAATAGTAAAATTTGGCTAATTTAAACACTTATTTTATTTCAGAATATATTTATATACACTCTACAGTCATATTAAACACATCTAGTACTTAGTGGATCCTCCTTTGGCCTTAAGCCAGCATCCCATCTAGGCATACTCTCTGTACAGGCTTTGCAGCTGGCCTGTATCTCAGGATCACGGTTCCAAACGGCAATTATTTGTTCTATTAACTGTATTCGAGTTGTTATTTCCTCGCCTTTCAGTCTACGCTTTACTATTTCCCCTAGGTTTTCGATAGGGTTCATATCCGGAGAATTTCTTGGCCAATCCACGAGAGGAATATTCTTTGCAGCCATAAAACTTTTAACTGACTTTGCAGTGTGGCATGGGGTCGAATCTTCTATAAAATGGAATGGCTCACCATTTGGAAACCAATCGGCGATCTGTGGAATTAGTCTTGTTTCCAAAACCTTTCGGTATTGGTCATGCCTCATAGTACCCTCAACAATGTAAATTCGTCCAGTACCTTTACCGCTTATCACTGCCCATATCATGACAGATGTTAGATGTTTAACCGTACTTACGACACAGTCTGGATTATATTTCTCACCAACACGTCGCCTAACGGACTGTGATTTATCAGACATGACTTGGAATGTGGATTCGTCACTGAAACACACCTGCAAATGAAAAGAGAAAGAAATGATTGCAACCAAAATGAAATGTGCCTTGTCATACAAATATCAAAATAATACATTTTACTCAAAATAAGCATACAAGATCACTAACATATTGTGACTTACCGATTTCCAGTCATCTACAGTGAACTTTTAGTATTTAGCCCACTTTAAGCGTTTTTTGATCATTGTTGGAGTTAATTTTGGCATTTTCCTTGGCTGGCAACTACTCAATCCAAATTCCCTGACACGCTTTTTTAAGGTCATTGTCGAAATGTTGATGTTTTCCTTCTCCAGCTCCAATTTAAGTTTGTTAGTAGTGCTTCTCCCATTATTTACTAGTTTCTTTTCAATGCATCTGTCGGCTCTATGTGTAGTTATCCTTTTCCGACCACATTTACCCTCTCTTTTTGGAGTCAGTTCTGGATTATCCCCTTCAGCTTTAATTTTTGATGCGATCCTGTCAACACTAGCACGTGACACATTCAGTTCTCGGGCTATTTTTCTGTGAGAATAATCAGTTGCAGTCAGCAGCGAGAGCATTCTCCCTTTTTTCTTTGGCGCTAGATCACATTTCTTACCCATGTTGGGTAGCCTACAGTACATAAAAGTTATTCCTGTAAAGAAACACTAATTTAATAAAAAGAATGACAATACGTTGCTGAGAAACAATATCATATGGGTGTATGAATGCATATTCCACGTACAATGGTTTAAATATAATAACTTATCATTAACTTAACATACACTTAACGCACCTGACCACTTGACACAACTTTCCACGTTCATAGCTGAAACACTACTGAACCCACTTTTCACATACTCCCCTCCCCAAACTCCCCAAATTAACCCCTATACCCAGTTTCTGTTATTCAGGTAGAGAACACTACATGTGTTAACAATTTGGAATACTATCTGCATACTTAAAAGGTTATTATTTAAACTAAAAACACCATATTATAATGAAAATGTGTTTTTCAAGGGGTGGCTCTAATAATTTGATCACCCTCTGTATATATGTTAAACACAGACCGTGCATGGAACCTTGTTCCATGCACGGTCTGTGTTTAACATATAAGTTTCTCAGGGGACCATTCTGAGTTTGTGTGTGTATATATATATATATATATCGAATAGCACGCATGAGCACGGGTAGTTTTTGTATAAAACAAAAATACCCTCACCAGGATTCGAACGCGGAATCTCCTGAGTAGGAGTCGCGAGCCCTACCATCACACTATGAAGAGATAAGTATTAATACAGCATAACGACCGAGGAAACAAATCCGAGGTAGCGAATCCTACTCAGGAAGTTCCGGGTTTGAATCCTGGTGAAGGCAGTTTTGTTTATATATATATATATATATATATAAAATGAAGACTGGATTCCAAGTTAGCGTGCCGGATTTAGAAGAGGCAGTAAGGTCATTCCCGGTCAGCAACAAGCACCTGGTCAGGTAGCCAAAGTTTAATTGAAGACTTTAAGATTTTTTATACGCTTATTAAAATTACATTTACGTCTGAAATAAAATTAAAATGGACAAAAATACTTACAAAGAAACAAAGATTGAACTTCTTTTTTTTTTAAATAACTGAACTATAAATGGTTTATTTACCTTTTCTTTGGTTTTTTCTTTTCAGGTATTGCAATTTATGGAGTAAATGTCAGGTTCAAATCGTCGTTTTTAGGCTATTGAAGGACGTATTAACAAATATTTATGTTAATTTATTAAGATAGTGAAAATTACTTTCTCGTATGATTTTTTGAGTAAAGATTTTTTTTTTATGTGAAAAAATAGTGGTAGGCCCCGATCTCTTTTTTAAAAAGTATGTATTTTATTATTATTATTAAGGATCATCTGAAGATCAGGGCCCCCAGCCTTCGTTAGTTAGCCTTATAAGGCTAACTAACGAAAATATCACTTTACGATTGCCAATCGTCAAGGGCGTACAGTTGACCTAACGATTGGTTAGGTTAAGTCGTGATATTTTCGTTAGTTAGCTTTATAAGGCTAACTAACGAAGGCTGGGGGCCCTGATCTTCAGGTGATCCATTAATAATAATAATAATAATATCTAGTGCAAGTATTATCAAGTATGGAACAATAGCGTTTATTAGTTTAGTAACTTAAACAATAGTTTACAAATATTTTCAAAGTTCCAGTTGACCAGTGGTTCCCACCAGTGTTTTTTTATTGTATGGTTAACTAAAACCTAATTCTAATCCAGCTCTATTACCCCAATCGTGTCATTACCCGACAAAATAGTTGTCATTACCCCAGCGGGGTAATTTACCCCTAGGTTGGGAACCACTGCTGTAGATGGTGATCACATTTTCCATTGGATTTTATAAGTCTTTTTTAACCCGACTAAGAACTATGTACGTACTATTGTTCATCAAGTCACGTTATACGAGTAATAACGAGTTTGTTAAGCCAATCAGCTCTTATACGAGTATTACATTAACCAAAATTCGTGTAATAAGTCCTTATAGCTACTCTGTATAATAAATTTAATTTTTTTTAGAGTACAGTCACTTGTTATTGTGGCAGTTTAATCTCTCTCTCTCTCTCTCTCTCTCTCTCTCTCTCTCATCTCTCTCTCTCTCTCTCTCACACATACACACACACACAAATTAAATTGCAAAGGAGAAGGCTTTTACCAAAGTAGTTTATGAATAATTCATGTCTTCATGTCTTTTATATGAAATTGCTTCTAAAAGTAAAATTTCAGTATTTCTGAATGTAAAAAGTTAATATATTAAAAAACTTTAAAATTAAGATTATTTTTATTAATATTTTATACATTTAATAATGTAAGAATTAATAATAATTCTAAATGCGTGATTATTATTATTATTATTTAATATAATCCGGAATAGATTGCGAACTATTAATAAAATTAATTATTAATATTAATTATTATAGTAATAATTGCTATAACATAAAAAAGAGAGAATCAGGTTTCTTCTTCAAAGAATTATTATTGTCGTGTAAATGAACGAAAACTATTGCATCCTATAAATTCGACTGTAAAATATTTTTCATGAAATATATTATAACAAAAATACAAAATAATAAAATAAATTAAGGTCCAATCTCACATTCTTATCTCTGTTTTTCATCCTGTGATAAAACCCAAACGCTATTTAGACCAATCACGCGTTTTACCTGATAACTATACAATCGTGATGGTAAATGGGAGGTCAAAATGTAGCAAACATCGAAAGAAATGGTACCCAAATTTCATTGCGTGTAACGTATAGAATGGTTTGAAAAATTATCTTAATGCCTAAACGATCTAATGAGCTCTTAACAATGTTGTCAGGGTCATTTTTTGCATTTTTTATTAGAATTTGGTTACCTTTTGACATTTTTTACCTGGTAAACACCTATACAGGTGAAGCAGAGGGTAATTAGCTGTATGTTTTATTAATACCCACAAGGAATTTGCCGGATTTTACGTGATAGCGATTAACGTTAGGGGTTACTATTTTAGTTTTGCTTAGTTTTAAATAATAAAAAAAAAATTTTGTATGGAATTCTTTCGTACAAAGCGAGTTTAGGGTTTATTTGTTACATTTTCCAAAGTCATACTAATTTTAGTATTTATTTCGTGTTTGTTTGTTTGTTTGTATAGAGTTTGGGGAAAAAAATTCGCCTAGAAACGTAAAATTTCTAAAAAAAATAAAGAGGTTCTTTTCGGTTTGGCGGACTGCTACAGATTTTTACGAAACTTAGCAAATCAATTAGTTTGCTATGTGAAAACATTTTTTTGACATTTTCATGTTGGAGAAATGTTTAGGTTAGGTTAAGTTTATTTAGGTTAGGTATGTAGCGTCTGTAGCAGTCTGCCAAACCGAAAAGATAAAAAAAAACATTAAAAAATTACTAACTGGCAACGATTAGGTTTTGTTTGTAAATAAATAATTGTGAGTCACCAAAGGAATAATCAAGAAAAACATTACCAATTAGTATTTTTGGATCACCTGAAGATCAGGGCCCCCAGCCTTCTTTATTTAGCTTTATAAGGCTAACTAACGAAAATATCACGACCTAACCTAACCAATCGTTAGGTCAACTGTACGCCCTTGACGATTGGTTAGGTTAAGTCGTGATATTTTCGTTAGTTAGCCTTATAAGGCTAATTAAAGAAGGCTGGGGCCCTGATCTTCAGGTGATCCGTATTTTTAATGATTTTGTAGAAATTTTTTTCCTAGTCGAACTTTTTTCCACGAAACTGTATATTTATTAAAAATTACTAGATATAGGTTAATTGAAATACATAAAATATATGAATAATGATATTCGGTTGGAATAGAAATAAATTGACAAAACAGTAATGATTAAAACTGTAATAATAAAGATTGTGATGTTGATTATGATAATAATGGTTAATATAACTGAATATACGTTTTGGAAGAAAGGATTGCACATATTATAGAACTAAAGTAATAATTTAAGAGTCGTGGTTTTATCTCCTGATAAAGGAAAACTTATCGTTTTGTTTTGGTCTGGTGGAATTTGATGAATATTCTGGGTTAAGTTAGGCTACGCTTGGTAATATATAGACTACTGTGCAAAAATGTCTGAGACATTTTTTCACCCTGATGCATAAGGAAATTAAAACTTTGGGATCACCTTGAAGATCAGGGCCCCCATGTATTCTTGTTTTTTGCTTTACAGTACCAAATATAATAATAAATTAAATTGAATGCCCGGTTAGGTCAACTGTACGCCCTTGACGATTGGTTAGGTTAAGTCGTGATATTTTCGTTAGTTTTAACGAAGATATTATTTGGTAATTGAGGCTGGGGGCCCTGTTTTTCAGGTGATCCAAACTTTGTATTCAGTTCAAATACACCTTTAGTGAAATGAAAACCAAGTTCACATATATATATATATATACACCTTGATATAAACTATATAGTAACCTTTAATTCACAGTGATCAGAATCTTCAGAACATTGTGATCACAACAATTCAAAGTATTCTGTACATGAGTAGCTAATATTAAGTACTGTAATATTTAATCCTTCACATTTAACATTGAAATATAATTGATGAAACAAATGTAATGTTTTCATTGTCACTAAAATCATTTTTTTTCCCTCTCTACAGATCCATTGACCTTCAAGTTACTTTTCGTACTGCGAAATAAAGATCTATCAAAAGATCTATCAGGATCAACTGTTTCGTTTAAACAAAATAGCTAAAATTTCAGTTCAACACCGTTATAGAATTGTTTCTGTATAAAGTCGGAAAAACATTAAGTGAAATAGCTCGCATCACTCGATTTTCAAGGTGTGGTATCCGAACCGTTATCAACAAGTAATTGATAAACCCAGGACTGGAAGACCCAAAAAGCTATCTAACAAGGATGAGCAATACCTGAAGATATTATCTTTAAAAAATAGAAAGAAGAGGAGTGTTGTTGAATTGGCACACAAAACTGGCAGAATGCTCGGGTGTTGATGTCCATCCATCAACAGTACGAAGCGTAGTGGGCAGTAGCGGATTATAATGAGGGCAAAGGGGGCATTTTCGCCCGGCCCCAAGATGCTGACCGACCCCAAGAAACTATGTAAACGCTATAATCTACCTTTGAAATAATTGGTCGACCGTGAGGAAGAAAAAAAAATTCTAGATTCCGCTTCTACAAAACCTAGTTTAGTATCCCATTTATGTGAACAAAGTATACATTTTCTGTAATCACATCTTTTTTTGTTTCGTTTTCTGTTGATCGATCCCAGTCAGCTGATCACATCACTCATGTATGATGTATCAGGTAAAGAATTGTGTTTTTCTAGTGACACCGGCCTGAAAATATTCATTGCCCCCGGCCCTAACAATGCTTAATCCGGCCCTGGTAGTGGGATATATACACCGTGGTACGAAGGTCACTTTTGAAATCGGGACTTAAAGGATGTGTTGCAATAAGGAAACCTCTATCAAGAAGGGAGAACAAGGCTAAAAGACTAAAATATGCATAAGAATACAGAAATTGGACTATATAACAATAGTCAAAGGTGCTATGTGAAAAGATATTTAGCTCTTCATACTTCCACTTACACTGTGTTAGGGCAGACAGAAAAGAACGATATCGTTAACAAATAAACACAATTTTGTTTGACCCTGGGTTGGGGTCCCCAGAATGTGAAAAGAAAAAGTCAAAAGAATATAAACCAAAAAACGTTATTGCATTTATGAATAAAACATATACAGTATACAGTATATATGAATGCCCGCTGCGTCTTACGCAACAAAAAACGTCCCGAAACACAACCTTGGGGAAGACTGGGAAGGGCGAATGTGTTACTAAAACCTTCCCCGTTTCTCCCTTAATGTGTATACTAAATTTGGTGCAGATTACCATAGCCGTTTAGGCGTGTATAAAAGAACAAACATCATATATATATATATATATATATATTGGTTACCTTTGTTTTGCTTCCGCCCGAAATGTTCATTCTGACGAAGGTCAATTTGTTGCTCCACCTTGGACTTACAACTTAACGTGAAATTCGAACCACGACCCACCACGGGTGGTCATAAATTACAATCTTTGCCCGGACTCGCTCTCACGACCTCCTGATCAGCAGCTCAGCGTCTTAACTACTAGGCTACCCAGGGTACCCATTTATCTACCAACCCATTTTTCTGGAAGAATGAACAGCTGGGTAAGCCGTACGCCGACTGCTTTCGCCGGGAATCGATCCCGGGGCTGATGGATTCGTAGTCAGCGATGCTAATCACTGCACCATCGAGGACATATACCTTACCTTATGAACCTTATGTTGTTTCGTGCGTTGGTCTCTCTTCACACGGAGGTCAAGCTGGTGTGTGTGTGTGTGTGTGTGTGTGTGTTGCATTCATAATCTGCTGCAACTCAAACTTTACGAAAAAAGTAGAGGAGGAATGACTCAACTAAATCTTGAGAATCAACTTGAATTTCCAACAGTTAAAGTTCTGATTAGTTCGATGACTGGAGAAGAAGATAAATAGAGAGAGAGAGAGAGAGAGAGAGAGAGAATATGTCTCTGTGTCATTGTTTTTAATTGTTGGAAAATGTTGTTGTAACGAAAGGGGATACAATCTATCACCGCGCCCATGGGTTGTCAATGTATACCAAAGTTATATTCTTGTTTGTGCCAAATGAATGTTCGGTATTAAAGATCGTGTGCAGGAGTTTTCTGAGCATCTGATTAATGATCTTCAAGGCAGTTATCGACCACATGATATCAGATTTAGAATTATAGAAATTAGCATTATAAATTCTCTCTCTCTCTCTCTCTCTCTCTCTTTCTCTCTCTCTCTCTCTCTCATATATATATATTATTATTAAGGATGCAGCTCAACCGGTCCGGATGTTTGTGTTAAGTATGTATGTATGTGTGTATGTATATATGTATGTATGTATTTTACCCTAAAATAATAAATATCATTTGCATACCCACCCTCGCATCCGATGTATTTCTGTAGGTTGCTTTGAATTTCCCACCGGAAGAATTTTGTGCCAAAGGAAACGGGATGCGCTTCGGTGTTGCTGTAATTAGCATCGCTGACTACGAATCCATCCACCTTGAGTTCGAAACCCGGTGACGGCAGGCGGCACGCAGCAAAACCAGCTGTTCATCCTTCCAAACAATAAAACTTGGTTGGTAGGTAAGTGGGTACCCTGGGTAGCCTAGTGGTTAAGACGCTGGGCTGCTGATCGTGAGGTCGTGAGATTGAGTCCGGGCGAGGACTTTGTAATTTCTGACCGCCCGTGATGGGGCGTGGTTCGGATTCCACGTTAAATTGTAGGTCTAAGGTGGAGTGACAAGCTAACCCTTTGTCAGAATGAACAATTCGAGCCGAAGCAAAACCAAAGTTAATCAAACAGTTTAGTGATTATGTATAAAAAAATCATATCAGTGTTGGGCACTGTAGGGCATGGACCTTGACAAAAAAAATTAAATATCAAATCATTACATGTTATAATTAATTATAAACGGAAGAGGGGAGGTAAGACTTTTTAAACAGTTTCCAAAGGACCTCAGGAACATCACACGTGTCAAAGTTGAAATCTTCAAAAGAAGACTAGGTACCTGGCTCAGGACGGTACCGGATGAGCCGGGTGTGCCTGGTTATGTGCGATGGAGATTGCAAGAAAGCAACCTAGAGGTGGAGCCACCAAGTTGACCTTCGTGTGAAGAGAAACCGACGCACGGAACTTTTACCAGATTTACCAGGTATATATATATATATATATATATATATATATATATATATATATATATACCTTCAATTTTCATATATCATAGAAAATTATAAATTCAACTTTCGCGTTATATCACACTGACTACAGTAACTACTTACAGTAACTACTTAGTTACTAAACAATGACCATAGTGACTACTAACCCATTCTCCTCTTTTATTTTTAAAGAAAAAAACACTTAAAAGTAATTTAAAGGAGTTATTTTTACCTCCAAAAAAGTTTTCTCAATACTTTTGTTTGAAAGTTTCGTGTTTGAAACATGTTCTTAAGTCGTCTGAAGCATGTTTTTAAGTTATTTGGAAACACGCAACAAATGATGATACATGAGAACGAAGGATATTAAAATTATACTAAACATCAAGAGGATTTTGGGTGCATCACTACACGCGCGCACACACACACACACACACACATATATATATATATATATATATATGCAGTTCGTATTATTAATATTTGTAATTTTAATTTTTTGACATATAATGTTCATAATTTGAGTCGTAGAGCAACGGCTTCACTGAGCAGCTCGCAGCATCACTGCATAGCATAAGAGGATATATTTATAATACGTAATATGACTTTATGCCTGTACATCCGACAGATGTTTATCTACAACAGCTATGATGCATACCCAAAATGTGAAAAATCGTTTGCGGACTTCGGTAATGCGATACCCAAGTTATCATTTCATTACAAGTTGATATATATATATATTTTTTTTTTTTTAGTTCGGGAAGAACCGATTCGCCTCTATTTAAAGGGCATATCTCAGCGGAAAAACAAAGAAAAAGTGAGAGGAAAGACAGAGGAAAAAGAAAGGGCGGAGGGGACAGTCGAAGTGGAAAAAGACCAAGGATGACAAGGACTGCAGGGTCGAGCCCCATCATCCTTGGGTGCTAGGGCCGGGAGGGCGCACGTGAAACCTCCAGGAACAAGCACGTACAAACGAGCACAAAGAGCACTCAAGAGCACGAGCTTAGAACCCCCTTGCGGGGTATATATATATAATATATATATATATATATATATATATATAAACATCATACGCGTACGTCTTCATATAATTTTTTTACATGAGTCATTATTACCAGGAAAGCCGTAATGATCTACGCGTTGCGTAGGCAATAATAGTTTTTTTAAACTGCAATAAATATACATCATAGTTTTCGCATCACACATAATCCAACGCTTATACTCTATACACTGATCGTCCAATCAAAATTCAGAACTGATAACTCATCCAGAGCGTTGCCAACGAACTATAAATTATCTTTTCTTGTTTTTTTAGAATCTGTCACGAACTTAGTCATCTTTACGGGGTCGCGTAAACAAATGGTTTCTCAAGAGTTGATCATGGCTATTAAAATCCTCGCTAAAGAGAAGAATCTTCACAGGTTTTACTTTCGCTCGATGAATATCGGTTGCATTTTTAAGCTCTGAGCGTATAAAAAGTTTAGATCTTTGTTTTATTATCACTGCAGTGATTAAAAAACAAAAAGATAATTAGCGATCGAAACTTCATTGATTTAAGATCAAGTTATTGTAGTTACTGGGAAGAGATTGTATCGCATCGCATCGCATCTGTATCAGAAATGAATTTACTGTAAGTATTGTATAAAGTATGACTGTATTTACTCCCGATGATCTTGGTAATGATATTAATCTAGAAGTTAACGGCGTGTTGGTCTGGCCTGATCGCTGTGACAGTTTTGGGCCCTCCTGGTTTAAATTACAATGATTTTATGTAAAATGTATTTTCGTAGTTTAAAATTTAAAAAGATAAACACGCACGCAATACAAAATAATATAAATATTTTTTTCAAATTAATTACACCCTCAAATATAGCTTAAAAATGCGTAAATGAGGTAATTATGTAGTTTCGTGGTCACCTATTTTTTGGCAATACCCATAATCCCTAATTGGCTGAAAGCTGGTGACGTGGAAAATTACTAACTAACCTAGAACGACCACCTAACCTAGTATACACCTAAACTCGGGCACAAGATTCACCCAGATTAGCCTAACTATGAAACGAGATTGGCTTCCAACTATTTTGCCTTTGTCATAAATCTGTTTTGGTCACGAAACTATATATTAACCTAAATGAGATAGCATTTCGTCGAAGATACAATATACTTTAAAAATAATTTTACAATTAACTTATATTGAAAATGTAAAAATAGTCATTTTTCATGTTTTTAACTACGTTTAAGTAATCGTTGATCTTTTTAACTGAACATCCTTGTTCGTTTGGCATCTTGCGGTCTTATTTCCAATTTGTTTATAAATGCTCTCTCAAATTTAAGCCAGAAATATAAGCAAATATACACACTTCTCGAGAAATTGTGACAAATTAAAAAAAATATATCAAAACTAAAGAGGAAAGATTTTGTTCTAATTTTGATTTATAAAATCCTTCGGATCAATGAAAAAAAGCCACCCCCAGCCTTCTTTAGCTAGCTTTATAAGGCTAACTAACGAAAATATAACGACCTAAACTAACCAATCGTCAAGGGCGTACAGTTAACCTAACGATTGGTTAGGTTAAGTCGTGATATTTTCGTTAGTTAGCCTTATAAAGATAACTAAAGAAGGCTGGGGGTGGCTTTCTTTCATTGATCCATTCCTTCATTAATTAATATAAAATATATTTAGTAAATACAAAGAAAATTTTCTTTACTACATTTAATCGGTTATGCATAGAGGGTGTAACGAAAGTCTATCCCTCTTTGAAGTATGGCACCGCACTGTTGCATTACTGTAGACCAGCGAAATTAAGCGACTTTGGGTCTGGGGAATAGTGGATGGGAAACTGTACTCTGCGTTTAGATAATGTAGCGATCTGTGGTTCAGATCTTACGTAAAGCCGTAGGTCCCCTCCATCAAATGACCTTTGCCGTTACGAAGGAAGTTAAACCACTCCAAGACATCGTCATCTGACAGCTGTATAAATAAGATGATGTACCAACCCGTGGTTCAGATTTCACGTTAAGATGTAGTGACTTCGTAATACGGAAGCTAAATAATGAATTAACATAATCATTAAATATTAAAACTACAGTCCACTTATATAGGGAAATGCTACCCAATGTAGCTCACATGACAGTCAACCTGTTCAATACCAGCTACATGGCTTGAAATCTGAACATTTGTTGGCGTATAGCTGCCAAACCATATACATGCCACCAAACTTTTGTTATACCCTCTCCATAACAGTTTCACAATATTTTCAAACACGGTGGAAAATATATACAGTAATTAAATAATTAAAATAATTAATTAAAATAAAAATCCTTCAAACTTTAAAAACAGTTACAAAAATATTTCCATCGATATATAAGAGAGAGAACTCGTGTTAATTTTATCTCAGCCGAATTTATCTTTCAAATATAATTTCTTTTTTTTTTTTAAACTTTTTCGTATAAATTAAATTTTAAATTTTAAATTTTGAATTCTAAAGATTTCTTAATATTTTCTAAAACAACAACTTCCTCCTTTCTCAACGCCATTTTTGTCTTTTCTTATAAAGGATTCTTGTGCTGCGGAAAATAAATTGAAACCGTTGTTTAATGAAGCCAAAAAGTATTGGATTAAATACAGTTTGTTTGTGTGTGTATATATATATATTTGAATTTTTATACTACTAATTATATTAATTAACCAAATGCCTTTTATTGTTTAACTTCATCATTTATTTTATGCAAAATTTCTCTTTAGTTGAACTCCTTTGATACGGGATTTATCTCCTCTCATTAAAATGATCATTATTATTATCATTATCATCATTAAAATATATTTCGCATGCATGGAAATTTGTAACAAAATATATGTTTTGTTTCGTTATGGTCATTACCACCATGAAGAAGTTCTATAGTATAGACCAGTGGCTCTTAACCTTTATAGGTTGCGACTCAAACAAAGTCTGGTCGCGGGGCTAACTCGGCGACCCATGCCTTCAAACAGTTGGGTCGTAATAGATAATAAAATAAATAATTTATGCTAAAATGATTAAGGATAACATAAATAAATGATAAATGACAATTTAATAATAACCCAATCAAAATGGCTTGGCGACCCAATTTTAGGTCGGGACCCAGGAGTTAAGAACCACTGGTAAAAACGAAACGCTAGTATAATTGTTTCATTTCTCCCGTATGTTTGGATGTATAGAGACTATTTTCATTAAAAAAGTACACAAAACGCGATTTAAGATAATCGTAATACATCAATAATCATTCAAAAATGTTCTAAAAAGTTGCATAGCATCCTTCTTTATGTAAACAACGACTAGACAAGATAATAATACCAATAATACCCAATACTCGCATAAAAAAAAACATATAGATACAAAATATATACTTCTCTGTCTGCCATGGATGAATATTTGCGTGCAGCCTTGCTTGCCCGTCGTTCGCACAATCCTCCACATACAGCGAGGAAGAAAGAAATCGCAAAGTACGCCATTATGAAACGCAATTTGATATACAAAAATTGTGCAAACAAATATTGCATTGAAGACTCTCGTACAAAATGAATTCGAGATTGAGTGCAACAATTCTTCCGTTGCAGATTCATGAAGAGTCTGTTCATTTTAGTCTGTTTCGTCTGTCGTTCGACGTCAGCTAGAAGGAATAATAATGAAGTCTACCCTCCAACAGAGGTAAGGAAAGTAATACATTTTATATTGAAAATCTAAATATACATTATAGTATATATATATATATATATATATATATATATATATATATATATATATACAGGGTGAGCCATAAAATGTGTTTAAAAAAGTGTGCAATAAATTATTTATTGTGAATTTTTTTTTATCACCCTGTTTAACAATAAATTTTATTGTTAATTATCGTTAAGTTCTTCAGAATGCAGAAAATTCTCGTAAAATGCTTCGAAAGATGTGAAAAGTTGTCATAAAAAAACTTATTAGGTGAATGTATTTTTAGTCATATGTGGGTGTGGTTCTAAACTAATATAATATATATATATATATATGTATATATATGGGGTTCATAAAGTTGAGTATCATAGAAATGAAGAAATTGTATAGTCAATAAACTTTGCCAATGATGCTGTACTAAATTTATGGACACTCTGTATATTTATTTACTTAAAAATTGATACAATGACACATAAGTCATAATATCCGGTTTTAATTAAAAAAACACACAAAGGAAAAATATTAAAATATGTTAATTATTAAGCAAGTATTATTAATATACAAAATAGATTAAAACCCTAAGGGCCTAAACGAACGAAATAAGAAAAATAAATTAAATAAAAAAAAATACAGTATAAATTTACTAAGAAAAAACAAAAAAAATCTTCATTTGATTTTCGTTCATCCTTTTGAATAATGCTTAGTATAGATAGAGTGTAAAAAGAATTCCCTTACTTTATCGTTCATTGAATTCAAAGGGAAGATAAAAGAGATATACGTAAGTAGATAGCGTACATGTAACGAAATTATAGCCAATAAACATAATTAAAAAGATTAATTACAATTTCTAAATTTTCTCTCGGGAATAAAACCCAAAACAAACTCGAGAGAGAAGATGGCAACCAAAAAAAAAAAAAAATTTTTTTGAAAAATGACATTCGAAATAGCTTATAAACAATCTTGATTATTTAAGTAGAATTGTAATTAGGATCTTTAATGAAATGAGAAGGACGATCTATTCTATAACCTATTTCTCGTATGTTGTTTTAAGAGGCAAATTGAATTTCCTTATTCATAATATGATTTGAAGGTGAAAATGTAAAAGCATTACGAGAAATTCCGAGATTGCTACACTTACATAACACTTGAGAAAGACTTAAAGTAAAAAATTTGGAAACAAGGATATTGACGGAGACAGGCAGACAGACAGACAGATAGGGACAGGCAAACAGACACAGACAGACAGATAGGGACAGGCAAACAGACACAGACAGACAGATAGGGACAGGCAAACAGACACAGACAGATAGATAGAGACAGGCAGACAGACAGATAGATAGAGACAGGCAAACAGACAGATAGAGACAGGCAAACAGACAGATAGAGACAGGCAAACAGACAAACAGAAAAAAAAGAGCGAAAAAGAATCAGAGCTGTTATATATATATATATATATATATATATATATATATATATATATATATATATATAATTCCCCGAGAATCTGCTTTGCTTTCTAATCCAAAATCCGTTCCAGGATCCTTCGTTTAAACCTCCTAAATCAGTCGAGTCGGCAAAATCCGACGATGATTACGACGAACTTCGAGATTTCTTCATGAATAACGTAGAAGACCGCCAAATATGCCAAGTTCCTGGTCTAAAGGAACTCATCATCAAAAAGGTATGGAAACATTTATATTTACCAACAACATCCCTAAATATTATATAAAAACATTGAAATGTATATGTAAATGTTCCTTTATATAATATATTTTCTTGCATTTGCGTACATTATACCATTTCTCCCCGTCATGTGCCCTCATGTGCCCTCATATAGGGGAGTTAAATACCTTTCAAAAAATAAAGATAGCCAAATATCTTAATAAAATTACGTATATAGCCTGTTTTAATGCGTAAATTTGTTTATATATATATAATAAATTTATCGTTTGTAAACAAACCTTTTAAGCCACTCCTCGTCTCATTCATTCATCTGTCGTGGCAACATTCGCTATCTTTATTTGGACAGTTATAGATGGAAGTGCTCATTCATTCAACATACAATATGAAATCGTGAAAATATGCAAATTGAATGTTGATGTTTAAGAATTTTTCAGTATATAAAATTGAAACATTAACATTTAGTGAACACTATATATATATATATATATATGACCTAGAGCAGCTTGTGCAGCACCCTACTCGTATCCCCGATCGCCTTGGAGATAGGCCCAACCCAACATTCTGGATTTATTTCTCACCACTCGTCTTTCTTCTTAATTCTGTCAAACTTTTTCCTCCGTTGGCTCCTCCGACCACAACTTCATATCTGTTTTCTGTCCTGTCGCTGCAGTTCGGCTTTTGGATCATCTCAAGAGGAGACACCTTTGGTACTTTGGTGCCGCTGATTGGGAGGCCCTTAGGCAGTACTACTTTGATTTCTCATGGAATGATTACTGCTTCCGGGGACCTCTCCGACCTCCGTGTACGCTGAGCACATCACGGAGGTGATTATCTCGGGCATGGAGGTGTACATTCCATATTCTTTTCGTACTATTAATGCAAAAAGACCCTAGTTTAACTTTGTTTGTTCTAATGCTATCCGCAAAAGAAAGGAGGCTTTCAGAAGATACCGTCCATCTCCTGACTCTTACTTTGTTTATATTTCTGCCTGGAATCGTGCAAGTCTGTTCTTCAACTCGCCAAAAATTTCTTCATCGGACAAAAATGTGAAAGCCTATCCAGTTCTAATTCTTCTCGCTCTTTCTGGCTCCAAGCCAAGAACCTCTCCAACAACGTTACCTCTTCTTCTTTCCCTCCTCTTTTCCATTCTGACGGCTCAGTTGCTGTCTCTTTTCTTGATAAAGCTAAACTCTTCGCTCAAACTTTCGCCTCCAACTCAACCTTGGACGATTCTGGTACTGTTCCTCCATTTCCTCTTCCCTCCGACTTAATTATATCTGAAATTAGAATCTCTTCCAAAGATGTTTTTTCTGCCCTATCTGTGCTCAACTCTTGGAAGGCGTACGGTCCTGATGGTGTCCCTCCTATTATTCTCAAGAACTGTGACACCCTACCTAGGCAAACACTTTCGTTGCACTTTTCCTTCCTGCTGGAAGTTCGCTTTCATTCAACCTGTCCCAAAGAAGGGTGACCACTCTCAACCCTCCAACTATTGTCCAATTGCTTTGATTTCTTGTCTTTCTAAAGTTTTTGAATCTATCCTTAATAGGAAGATTCTTAAACACCTCTCTCACAATCTTCTTTCAGATCGTCAGGATGGGTTCCACAAAGTACACTCTACTGTCAATCTTCTTCCATATCTCTCTGATTCTTGGTCATACTTCTTTCGGGATTTCGGTGAAATATCATATATATATATCTCTTTTGTGGCACAAACCCTTAATTTCCAAATTGCCCTCCTTCGGTATTTATCTTTCTATCTATGCCTTCATCTCTGATTTCTGGCCAATCTGTAACTGCGTTTGTAGATAGCCAGTGTTCTTCTCCTAAAGCTATTAATAGTGATGTCCCTAATGGCTCTCTCCTGTCACGCCCTCTTTTCCTTTTATTTATCAATGACCTGTTAATTCGCACTTTTCTGCCCTATCTAATCCTATGCCGATGATTTCACTCTTCACTTCTTCACCCGTTTCACAAAGTGTCCCTCCCAACAGTCACTCCATGCTTCGCGTGGGACGTCTATGGTACACCTGACCTCTGGTATTTCCACTACCTCTGACTGGGGCAGAGAAAACCTTGTGGCTTTCAGTGCCTCAAAAACTCTGTTCCTCCATCTGTCTACTCGTCATACTCTTCCATACGACTATCCCCTTACCTTCAACAATACACAACTCAATCCTTCCTCTTCTCATAACATTCTTGGCGTTTGTTTTTCTCATGGTTTTTCCTGGAAAGATAACATGCATTCTCTTTCCAAATCAGCTTTTAAGAGGTTAGGTGTGCTGTACCGGCTCCGCAGTTTCTTCACCCCTCAGTTGCTGTCTCTGTACAGGGGTCTTGTCCGCCCCTGTATGGAATATATATATATATATATATATATATACATTCAACTGCAAAGAACACGCAGTATAAATAACGTAAAGAACGACGCTTGTATAGGAGATATTCCGCGCAAGACGAGAGAGAGAAAACGGAACAAATGAAAAAATGAAGTACCACCTGGGAATCGACCGGCAATCGGAAGATCCCGGGTTCGATTCCCAGGTGGTACTTCATTTTTTCATTTGTTCCGTTTTCTCTCTCTCGTCTTGCGCGGAATATCTCCTATACAAGCGTCGTTCTTTACGATATATATATATATATATATATATATATATATATATATATATATATATATATATATATATGTATGTATGTATGTATGTATGTATATTATATATATATATATATATATATATATATATATATATATATATATCCCCCTCCCCGCGGGCGGTCTTTCTGGGGTGGATCGCCCGCGGGCTCCTGACTCCATGTGGCGAGGGGGGTCAGCCGCGGCTGGGGGCCCTGCCGGGTCCCCCGCCCGGTTGCGAAGTAGACTTTTAGCATACCCTGCTATCCTACAGCCTCCTCTTTCCTGCCTTCCCCTCTTTCCCCTCTTCCTTGCCCCCTCTGTTTCTTCTGCCTTCTCGGTCCGGCACTTCGCGCGCCCCGTGGACTGCCGGGGCTGGTCGCTGGGGGTCTCGCCCCCATGGCTGGGGCCGGACTAGTTGGCTGGTAGATGTGCCCGGGCCTGGGACCCTGGGGGGCCTTGGTCTTTGCTGCCGGCGGGGGAGAACTTTCGACGCTGCAAGGGCCCCTTTTGAAACGGGGGTACCTACATGGGACGAGGCACCCATCCCCCGCCGGCATGCGCTTGGACCCCGGGTAATCGGTTCATCGCGGCCCCGGGCGCGAAACAAAAATAAACATTTTTATGGAAACATTTACAAATCTAATGGACCTTGTTGACGACCCGGCTTGTGAATCTGACCTCCCTCTGACTACCTCTTTGGACCCTGGGTCTGGTAAGGGCAGTCGGCAGCCCTCGCCCACCCCGTCTGCTCTTCTTGCCGACGCCTCCTCTCCCTCTCTTCCCAGGCTCGTGCGCCGCTGCCCGACCCCCGCCAGCGGCGGATGGACCCCGCGCTGCTGCCCGACCCCTGGATCCCCCATATTCCACGTCCCGATAGGGACCACCTGCTTTCTTGCCCTCAGGTGGGAAGCCCGCGGCCCCGGTCGCCTCCCACTCCGGTCGGGCCTCATCGTCCCCGGCCTCCTCGGCCCCTGGGGGACGTGGGACCCGACGTCGCCGTCCGCCTTTTTCGTCTTCCCGTCCCCTCGAAGTACCGGTGGTGTTTGGCCCGACGGCTTCGCTCGGCCTTAGGACGGTGGACAAGTTCCTCGTCCTCCGCCCCTCCTCCTCCAAGCCCCTCCCCACTAACCACGAACGCCTCTTTCGAGCGATCCATGGGGTGACGGGGACGGCTCGTTTCGACCTTCGGCCTCAGAGGGATGGCTCCATTCTGATAAGGTCGCGTTCCTCTGCCGAAACCTCCTCCTCTGCTCGCTATCCCCAATGTCCTGGGCTGCGGGATCACGGTGTCCCCCCACCCCCGCCTCAATCAGTGCCAGGGCACAATCTACGCTGCTCGTCTTCTACCTATCCCGGTGGAAGACCTCCAGACTGACCTCGCCTCCCAGGGTGTTGTGAGAGTTATACGCTTTCCCGACAGATCGCGATCCCCATCCGCCCCTTCTCCTCGCCTGCTCCTCACGTTCGACTCATTGGTGCCCCCCGTTTCGGTATTCTGGGGCTTTGGTGAGAGACGAGCGTGCGAATTCTCGGTTCGACCATACGTGCCAGATCCTACGCGCTGTTTTCAGTGCAATAGGTTTGGCCACGTGAGCAGTTCCTGCCGTCAGCCGGCCCCGTTGTGTGTCCGCTGCGGCGGCCCTCCCCACCCTTTGCCCTGTACTGCTCTGCCTTCCTGCACCAACTGCCATGGACCAACCCTGCTTCATCCCGCTCTTGCCCGTCCTTCCTCTTTGAGAGGGAGGTTCGGGCCCTCTGTTCATCAGAGTTTCTCAGCGCTCGGGAGGCGCGGGACCGGTTGCGTGGCCGCGAGGCCCGGCTTGGTGCCTCGTATGCCGAGGCTCTCCGTTCCCGGCCGCCGCCGGCCCAGACCCCGTCCTCACCGGCGGTTCCCAACGTGCCTCCACCCACCGTGTCCGCTACTCCCTGTCCATCCTCTGCCGCCCAGCGGACTCCCACCGCGGCTCCCCGTACTACCAGCGCGTCCCCACGTGTTCCCTCCGCGAACGCCGATGCTTCGTCGGCAACCCCCCCTGCCCCTTGTACGCCCTCTCCACCGGCGCCTTCAGCCACCCCCATTCCGGACTGTGACCCGCCGTCACCCATGCAGGCCGCACGACGGAGGGGTAAGGGCCGCAAGCGCCGCGCCAGTAGTGACCCCGAAAGGTTCGAGGCCATAGGCCTCGCATCACCTTCCTCTCCCAAACACAAACGCCCCCTTCGCCCTACCGCCCCTGTGTCCTCACCGTCCCCACTGCGCAACCGTTATGCACGCTCCCCCCTGGGGTCCCCGACGGCCCTCGTGGTGGGGGCTGAGATACACCCCTCTCCGGCCCGGTCGATGGACCCACTGGAGGGGGAACTCGCCCGCCTGGTCGGCGTGGGTGGGACGTGCACGCCCCCGCGCTTGACCCGCCCCATCTCTCTCCTCGACCTGCCTATGCTTCCGGGTGAGGTATTATTTTCCACTCCCCCTCGTAGTCCTGCCTCCCCTGCACCTCCGGTGAAGGGAGGGGCCTTCTGGATACCCATCACATCCCCTTCTCTGCATCGCTCTCCCCCGGACGTCCGGGAGACTCCGCTTCTGGAGGACTTGCCGGCGTCTGGTTCCACATCGCCCCCTCGTCGGGGTGACCTTCGCCCTCGTTCGGCGTCCCCCGTTGGACCCCGGGGCTTTCCAATCCCCTTTTTAATCTCGGGCCGCCCGATCGGCCCACCCACCCCATAACCATCCTTTTCGCTGACTTTCCTACCCCTCCCTATACCTCGCTCCTGCAGTGGAACATCCGCGGGCTCCTGGTAAGCCTCGAGAGTCTCTCCTCTCTCCTGGCCTCCAGGTGTCCGGCGTGTTTCTGCCTTCAGGAGACGATTCTGGGATCCCGTTCCCTCCCTCGAGTGTCCGGCTACTGCGGGCTCCCTTCCCGCCTCTCGATGGGGCGGGTGGGGGAGCTCCGCGGTCTTCGTGCACCGCTCCGTCCCTTTCCGCCCCCTCCCGCTCCGTACAGTCCTGCAAGCTGTGGCCGTGCGCCTTTCTTTGGGGCGCCAGCTCACGGTCTGCTCTCTTTACCTCTCCCCTAAACGTACGCCTTCCACCCGATTCTCTCCGTGACCTAATTCTTCAGCTTCCCCGCCCTTTCCTGATTCTCGGGGACTTCAACAGTCGGACCGGCCTGGGGGGACGTTTGCTCCACCTTTTCTCTCCGGGACCCTTCTCTCCCTTATGGACGAGCTCGAGTTCACCTTTCTGAACGATGGCTCCCCAACCTGCCTTCACTCGGCCCACGACAGTTTCACCTGTATCGACCTTTCCCTGGTTTCCCTCGATATCGTGATGGAGTTCACCTGGGAGGTCCTGCCGGATTCTTCCGGCAGTGACCATTTCCCAGTGTGTCTTACCCCGACCCGTCTCTCCCCCCCACCTCTGTCCGCCCGCGCTGGCTGTTCGCCCGAGCAGACTGGGCCTCATACGCGAGGGGCACGGCGATCTCGCCATCAATTCCTGCCTTTCCCTCCGTTAGTGAGGCCCTCGCCTTCCTCGAGAGTAAGATCCTCTCGGCTGCCGCCAGTTGCATCCCCCGTACCTCTGGCTCCCCCATGCCGCGAAGTGTCCCATGGTGGACCCCAGAGTGCTCCCATGCCGTTCAGGAGCGGCGTCGTGCCGGCCGCCGCTTCTACCGGACCCGCCAGCTGGAGCACAAGATAGCGTTTCAGCGCCTGAAGGCAGTGGCCCGTCGGGTCCTGAAACTAGCCCGGCGTACCTCCTGGCGGAGTTACGTGTCCGGGATCTCCTCCTCGACTGCCCCCTCGACTGTTTGGCGCAAGGT
Organism: Bathynomus jamesi; assembly: GCA_023014485.1. NCBI lineage: Eukaryota > Metazoa > Arthropoda > Malacostraca > Isopoda > Cirolanidae > Bathynomus > Bathynomus jamesi. Next base: position 72,578 of record JAJOZX010001009.1, read on the forward strand.
GCATAGTTTTGAGGGGACCCGTGTCCCCCCTCGACCCCCGGTGCTTCGGGTCGGGGACGACGAGTTCGTATCCGATCCGGAGGCCGTCGCGAACGCACTCGCGGCGCACTTCGCAGCCATCTCCAGTTCCGATTTCCCCCACTCCCGCCGCGACCCACCGGATTTTCCACCTCATAGGATGACCCCTATAATCACCTCTTCCGCATGACGGAGCTTCGGGAGGCCCTCCGCCCCGACGCTCCTCCGCCCCCGGCCCCGATAATATCCCCTATGACTTGTTACGGCACCTCCACCCCTCTGCTCTCAGCTTTTTACTGGACCTCTATAACTGGATTTGGTTGGAGGGTTCATTCCCGGACCGGTGGCGTGAGTCCATCGTCGTCCCCATCCCGAAGCCGATAAAGACCCCTCACTCCCGTCGAACTATCGCCCCATTTCCCTGACATGCTGCGCCTGCAAGGTTATGGAGGCGATGGTCGCCTCGCGGCTGTCCCTTACCCTGGAGGCGAGTGACCAATACCCTGCTACCCAGGCTGGTTTCCGGCGCTTCCGGTCTACCACCGACCCCCTCCTCCTCCTTAGCCATGACGTGCAGGAGACTTTCTCCCGGCGTCACTTTGTACTCGCCGTCTTTTTCGACCTCCAGAAGGCCTACGATACTACCCGGCGGAGCGCGGTCTTTGACTGCTTACGCTCCCTGGGTTTCGTAGGCTTTCTCCCTCCTTTATTTATAACTTCTTGTCCGCCCGTTCTTTCCGCGTCCGCATCGGTTCTACCCTCTCTGACCGCTTTCCGTTGGAGGAGGGTGTCCCTCAGGGTAGTGTCCTTAGCGTCCTGTGTTTCTCACTAGTGATGAACACAGTCGCTACGGTCCTGCCTACTTCCGTTTGTAGCTCCCTCTATGCCGATGACCTGGCTATCTATTGCTCTGGCCGCCTCCCGCCTTTGGCTGAACGTCGACTCCAGCTAGCCATCAACGCGGTGGTTCGCTGGGCGTCCTCGGTTGGCTATGCTTTTTCACCCTCTAAGTCTTCCAGTATGCTTTCCGTCCTCGGCGCCTCCGTCTGTCGCATACCTTCGCCCTTACCCTTGCCGGCACTCCTCTTCCCCTCGTCCCATCCGTTCGATTCCTGGGTATGACCCTCGACGAATTTTTCGGTTGGGTTCCACACCTTAGGCGGTTGCGGCAATCATCTCGCCGCACCCTCTCCCTTTTGAGTCACCTGTCCCACATGACCTGGGGGCGGACAGGCGTACTCTGCTGCGCCTGTACACCTCCCTGGTGCAATCCCGCATCGACTACGGCTGTGTGGTCTACAGCTCCGCCTCCTCTCCGGCACTCCGTATGCTGGATCCTCTTCTCCACCGTGGCCTTCGCCTGGCGTCGGGTGCCTTCCGCTCGTCCCCTGTCGCTAGTCTCCAGGTAGACTGCGGGCACCCCCCCCTGCCCCTTCGCCGGGGCCTTCTCATGGCGAAGTGTTACCCTTCGCATCTGCCGCCTCCCGATGTCCCTACTCTTCTCCGCGATCTCCCAGGCGCTACCCCGGCCTGACACGTGGCATTTCGCTGCCTCTCTGGCCGATATCTTTTCATCCCTGGGGATCCCCCCACCCTCTATCCTGCCGTTCTCCTTTGACCTGTCGCCCCCCTGGCTGACCACCCCTATCTGCCGCTGCCAGGCGCTTCGTGGCCTGCGTAAGGAGTCTCCTCCTACCGTCCTCCGGTCTTCTTTTCTGGCCCATCTTCCCGTACACTCGGACGACGTTCCCGTCTACACCGACGGCTCGCGCTCCCCTGCAGGTGTCGCGGCCGCTGTCTTCTCTCCGTTGCTGTCACCTACCTCCCGGAGTATCCCCCTGCCGGTTCAGGCCTCCATCTTTTCCGCGGAGCTCTTTGCCCTTCTGGAAGCCCTCCGTCTGGTATCGGGTTTCTCGCGGTCTTCCTGTACCATTTTCTCGGACTCGCTGAGCGCCCTTCAAGCGCTCGAGCGCTATGATTCCCCGGACCCCCTCGTACGCCTTATTCAACAGGAGTACCATGTCCTGCACACCGTTCACCGGATCCGGGTCACCTTCTGCTGGGTTCCTGCCCATGTTGGTGTTTCCGGTAATGAGGCGGCTGACCGCACAGCCCGGTCCGCCGCCTCGATGCCTCCCCTCCCCCGCCCGCTCCCCTTCTCTGACTATGTGCAGGTCTTTCGTTCCTTCTACGACCGCGTATGGCAACAGTCCTGGGACGATGCCACCGGAAATAAACTCTGGTCCATACGCCCCCGCCTGTCATATTGGGCGTCCTCTTTCCACCGCTCCCGACACAAAGAGGTCGTCCTTGCGCGGCTTCGCATCGGCCATACGCGCCTCACGCACGGCTACCTTATGTTCCGGCAGGAGGCTCCTCGTTGCGCCTCCTGCCAGTCGCCCCTCACCATCTCTCACATCCTTGTGGAATGCCCCACCCTGTCGTCAGTACGTCGTCGCGCCTTCCCGTTCCTTTCTGATTTCCCCCTCCCCGATCGTTTACGTCTTATGCTCGCTGAGAGCCCTCTCTTCTCGCTTGACCGTCTTTTCCTCTTCCTCTCCCAATCTCGCATCCTATCTGAGCTTTAGGTGACTTCTCACCCGTCGTCCGCTGTCCTCCACTTCTAGTGCCTTTCCCCCGTCTCCGTTTCTCTTTCTCATATTCCGCCTCGCCATGATATCCGCTAACGTATAGCGGGAAATGGCGGTAAACGCCCCAATACAAAAAAAAATATATAAAAAAATATATATATATATATATATATATATCAACGTAAAGAACGACGCTTGTATAGGAGAATATTCCGCGCAAGATGAGAGAGAGAGAACGAAACAAATGAAAAAATGAGGTAACCACCCGGGAATCGAACCCGGGATCTTCCGATTGCCGGTCAGATATGATAACCATTACACCACGGGCCTCACTACATCAAATGCCGTAATTCTTCTACATACGCGCAGAAACCAATCGCATGCCGTACATTATATACATTCTAACTGCAAACACGCAGTATAATTAACGTAAAGAACGACGCTTGTATAGGAGAATATTCCGCGCAAGATGAGAGAGAGAGAACTGCGTGTTTGCAGTTAGAATGTATATAATGTACGGCATGCGGGAGGTGCCCCCTTGGGGCATTGGTTTCTGCGCGTATGTAGAAGAATTACGGCATTTGATCTAGTGAGGCCCGTGGTGTAATGGTTATCATATCTGACCGGCAATCGGAAGATCCCGGGTTCGATTCCCGGGTGGTTACCTCATTTTTTCATTTGTTTCGTTCTCTCTCTCTCATCTTGCGCGGAATATTCTCCTATACAAGCGTCGTTCTTTACGTTAATTATACTGCGTGTTTGCAGTTAGAATGTGTGTGTGTGTGTGTATATGTATATATATTAAACCTAGTAGAAGTTCCGTGCATCGGTCTCTCTTCACACGAAGATCAAGCTGGTAGTCCCACCTCTAGTCCTGGCCTGATGGAGGAGCGAATTGCTCTCTTGTGATCTCCATCGCACATAGCTAGGCACACCCGGCTCATCCGGTACCGTTCTGAGCTAGGCATCTAGTCTTTTGAAGATTTCAACTTTAACACCTCTGATGTTCCTGAGTTTTTTCGGAAGCTGGTTAAAAAAGTCTTGGTCCCCTGACAGCCAAGTTATTTTCCTTCAGTGTCGAGGGTGTCCCTTCTCGGGTCTTTAGTTTAGTTTAGTTTTCGTTTAGTATTTAGTCGTTAGTCTTTAGTACACATTCTGCCTTTTCTATTTTCCAATGTTGTATGGATGGTTACCGAGTTCAATTTGAGGTTTGGTGCCAGTTTTTCGATCATTTTCCATATGTCTCTTCTTCTTTCCAGCGAATATACATTTAATTTACGTTCTTTCTCAGTAGCTGAGTTCTTTGCAGCCATCATCAGTCTTGGCTGTGAAATTTCTTTAGGTTTCTTCTAATTTATTAATTTCTTCTTTTTTGTACGAGGGCATCAAATCTGAGCAGTATTCAAGCTTTGGTATGATCATTATTTTTAGCAGGGAAATCATTACCTTATCATCCCTTCTTTTGAAGGTTCTCAGTAGCTGTCCCGTAACTCTTTTTGCTTTGTTCATCATTATCTGATTCTTTGTTTCAAATTTTGCATCATTAGTTATTATTACCCCTAAATCTTTTGCTTTCTGCCTTCTCTGAATTTCTTGTATATTTGGTGCATAGTGTGGTGTCTAAGTTCCTCATTTCTTCCGTATCCTAAGAGCTGAAATTTCTGGGTATTAAAATTCATGTTATTGTCTTCTGACCATTTGTATATTCTGTTTGTGTTCCTCTGTAGGGCTTCCACCTATTCTGCATTGCCGATTTTTTTGCTGAACTTTGTAAAGATGTTACTATACTTTTGTCTGCTACTTTATTGTCTATGTCTGTCAGCATGGTAATGAATAGGAGTGGGGCTAATACTGTTCCTTGTGGGAATAAGCTCCGTACTTCTGATTCTGATGATGCTGTACCTTGGATTTTTACTACTTGCTAACATTCTCTGACGAAGTTATAGCTCCATTTACCACTTTGCCTGTCATTCTCGTATGCTCCATTTTATGTGTCAATATGTCGTGATCACACTTATTGAATGCTTTAGCAAAGTCCGTATATATCACATCGTAGTTATCAGTGCTCTCAGGTGCGTCTATGATATTGTTATAGTACTCTATTAGTTGTGATAGGTACGATCTTTCTGATCGGAATCCGTGCTGGCTCTCATTGAATCTTTTCTGTCTCCAAAAAGTCATGTATTTTCTCCCTGACTATTCTTTGAAATATTTTGGTGAGAAGTGATGTCAGTGACACCGGTCTATAGTTCTTTGCTCGAGTTCTATTCCCCCTTTATATACATAGGGACAGTGTTTGCTCTTTTTAGTATGCTCGGTATTCCCCCTGTATCCAGGGATCTTCTCCATATCCAATAAAAGGGTGTAACTAATTCATTCTTACAGTTTTTGATCAACAAAGCATTCCGTTTGTCCGGGCCTGCAGGTGAATGTGATTTCATTTGTCTTATAGCTCTCGTCATATCTTCTGGGATAAATTCAAAATTAGTTATACTGTACAGCAGTGGTGCACAAACTTTTTTGATGTGAGGGCCAAGCGAAGAAAATAACTAAATGTATTAGCCTACTTACTTTCCATCTCCCTTCACAGAAAACGTTATTGGGTCACTTTTATATTCTAACTTTTTCATTGAATTGAAAAGACCCGTGGGGCCACTGAAAAGACCCGTGGGGGACACATTTGGCCCGCGGGCCAGGGTTTGTGCATCACTGCTGTACAGTGTACACTGTACACACTCCAGTTAATTTCTCTTCAAAAAAGGTATTTCTGTCAGGTATTGCTTTGTCTCTTTTTTGGGATACTGAAAGCTGATTCATAGTGAGTTCTCAAATTTCAGATATTGCTTTAAGATCATCGGTTAGCTCGTTATTTTCTTTCCTTAAGGGTGCGATTTTTGTTTTTCTTTTCGTGAAGTTATAGAAGTATTTTGGGATATCTTTTATTGCTTTCACCATATCTTCTTCTTCCCTCTCTGAATGGCCCTTAATGAGGGTTTATATTTCTCTGTCTATACTCTCCAATTTCACTTGTATCACTTCTCTGGTGTTGTTATCTATGCAATTAATTAACTTCGTAGCTGCTCTCCTTTTGCGGAATAGTGTTCGCTTTTGCCTCTCGAAATAATTCCCCTTTCCCTTTGGCTGTACTTTCGGAACATAGTTTCCTAAGATTTTCAGCGTCTTTTCATTTAAGGTTATTAGTATTTCTTCGGTCGTTTTATTCCCTGAGACTGTTTTTCACTCTATTTGTGCCATATGCGATCTGATTTCTTCCCAATTTATAGTCTTTGAGTTTAGGTTAAAAATCTCAAATTTGCTTTATTCTTCATTATAAGTATTTACTTTCACTGCTCTCGCCATATTAGTTGATATCTCGATAATGTTGTGGTCTGAGCTATTTGTTGATGTTATTTCTATATCATTAATTAACTTGGTGTTATTTGTGAATACCAGATCAAAGCAATTATTTTTTTTCCAGTGTTATCTGTTATCTCCTGTGCTAACATAAATTCATTTGTTTGCGTATCGACATTTTTGCTTGCTCCTGGTCTTCTCTTGTGCCTCTCTTGTGTCTACCAAACCTTTTTGTATTTTATAAAAGGAAAAGGAAAATCACCACAGAATATTAAATTGGGAGATGGGATGTTTAAGGACTTTATTAGGTTACTGATGTCGGCAATGACTTCAGAAAACTTTGCAGTTGGATATATATATATATATATCGTAAAGAACGACGCTTGTATAGGAGATATTCCGCGCAAGACAAGAGAGAGAGCACGAAACAAATGAAAAAATGAGGTAACCACCCGGGAATCGAACCCGGGATCTTCCAATTGCCGGTCAGATGCGATAACCATTACACCATGGGCCTCACTCTTCCAAATGCCGTAATTCTTCTACATACTCGCAGAGTATGTAGAAGACCGGGAATCGAACCCGAGATCTTCCGATTGCCGGTCAGATGCGATAACCATTACACCATGGGCCTCACTCTTCCAAATGCCGTAATTCTTCTACATACTCGCAGAGTATGTAGAAGAATTACGGCATTTGGAAGAGTGAGGCCCATGGTGTAATGGTTATCGCATCTGACCGGCAATCGGAAGATCCCGGGTTCGATTCCCGGGTGGTTACCTCATTTTTTCATTTGTTTCGTTCTCTCTCTCTCGTCTTGCGCGGAATATATCCTATACAAGCGTCGTTCTTTACGTTAATTATACTGCGTGTTTGCAGTTATATATATATATATATATATATATATATATATATATACACATACACAGAAATCCCCCGTGTTAACGACCTTCACATTAGCGGAAACTTCACTTGGACGGACTAAATCGCTGTCTGGTCGTTAACATTCAGTTTAACGTAATACAGGTCGTTAAAGTGAAGATGTCCGCTAAAAAAAGTCTGTTAGCATCACCGAACTTCACTTTAGCGGACTCCGAGTCGTTAAAGTGAAGGTGACGCCACCGGAATATTATTGGAACCAGCCCTCGGATGAGGTTGCGGTCAGTTGTTTCCTGTTGTATTGCGTGGGCAGTGGTGGCGAGTAGTTGTGTATGTGCATAGTGCCGCTTCCAAGTGTTGTGCATGTTAGGCGTTCTTTTGTATGATGTTACATAGATAGTTACATATAATTATTTATATTTATGTATCTAAATGTCATTTATTTATGAATACTGTATGTATGTACTGTATGTGGGTATATGTTTTTATTTCTTATTGTGTTACACAGGTCTTATCAGTTCATAGCATTTTTTAAATTCAAAGTGACTTATCAGTTAATAACAGTACATATAGGAGTACAGTGATAGTCTGTGCTTTAACAGTGTATGTACATACTTTATTTAATTATTGCCTGCTCGTACAAACTTTATTTTCTGAACAATGGCGTCCACAAGTGGTACTACCGGTGTCAAACAGAAAAAGTGTACGATCTCCATTGAAGAGAAGAAAGCGATTCTCGCTGACATAGAACATAAGATAAGCAAGACCACCGTCTACGAAGTCAAGCAGAAGCGCAACGAAATACACGCCTATGTGCTAGACAGTGAATCCGGAGGCAGGAGTTCGAAACGGTCTCGCTTGAACACGTCCTACAAGAAAAACGTAGATGTGGCTGTGTACACGTGGTTCAAGCAGCAACGGGCCAAGAACGTTCCAGTCAGAGGAATCGACATCCAGTCGGCAGCTAAGCGTTTCGCGCAGGAGTTCAACGACACGGACTTTAAAGCAAGTGGTGGCTGGCTGTATCGTTTTCAGTGCAGGCATGGCTTATCGAACAGAAAGCTTATGGGAGAAACAGCCAGTGCGGGCCTGTCTCAAGTGGAGTCGTTCAGGTGCGAACTACAGACTCTGATTGATGAGGCTGGGGTTGCTTCCTACCAGCTGTATAATGGCGATTTTGAGACGGGCTTATTTTGGAAGAGTATACCTACAAATACACTGGTCCACAAAACTGACAAACATCTTCCAGGCTTTAAGACAGACAAACAGCGTGTGTCTGTGTTGGCCTGCGCAAATGCTGACGGCACGCATAGACTGAATGAAGCCTTTGGTCGTTGGAAGATCAGCCAAGCCTCGCGTACTCAAGGACTGCATGCACGAACTTCCAGTCATCTACAGGAGCAGCAAGAAGGCCTGGTTCACGCGGACTATTTTCCACGAATGGTTCCACAAGTTCTTCCTTGCGCAGGTGAAGGCATACCAGGAACATGTTTTGAAAATAAGCCCTGAAGAGTGAAGATGTGAAGGCTGTCCTCTTGCTAGACAATGCGCCATCACACCCACGTGCAGAAGAATTCGCAAGTGAGGATGGCAAGATCAGAGCTATGTTCTTCCCCCCTAATTCTACGTCAGTAATACAACCTATGGACCGGGGGGGTGATAGTGAGCTGCAAGAGAATCTACAGGGCCAAGCAATTGGAGTAGTGCTTGTGTCTCATCTCTGAAGATGACACAGAGGACAGAGCTGAGAAGACACTCAGGAACTTCAAAGCCTACATCAAGTCTGCTATCTACAATTGGGCCGACAGCTGGAACGAGGTCAAGGAGTCCACTCTGCGCAATGCCTGGAAGAAACTGCTCCATAACATCCAGGACCTGGAAATAGACTTCGAGGGCTTCGAGCCACAGGACTATTTGGGTGTTCTCCAACAAGCAGGCGAAACAGAAGCTACAGAGGACAAAGTTGTGGAATGGCTTGATGCTGACGATGGTGACCCAGGGTACGAAGATCTTAGTGAGAGTGAAATTGCAGCCAACATTTCAGTCAGGTCTGAAGACAGATCCACCGATGAACCTCTTGATGACGACGAGGACGCTGAAGATGTCTCCGAGGTTATACCCAAGACTACGTTGAGCCAGACTGAAATTCATTGATGAGGCTACGGCACTGCCTAATATTCTCTCTTACTCTAACTACATAAGGAAGTGCCGAAATGAAATCATTGCCAGTCAAAACAAAAGGATCAAGCAAACGAAAATTCATGATTTCTTCAAGCCCCCTGCTGCCAAGCCCCGATGCACGTCCACGCCCGTTTCAAGCGGAATGTCTGACCTTTCACTGCCCACCGAACCGTCACCAACGCCAAGTACTAGCAGCAGTGTTGGCTTCACTGTGTCACCATTCCAGTTTCCTGAGAGTGCAAGTACTAGCAGTAGTACTCCTTCGCCAGCCATCCTACCGGAGCTTGAAGTGGAGTTCAGGACCCTCACACCCGAAGTTCCCGACGATATTTTGGAGGATTGACTATATATGGTGAGTACATAAAAATAAATATTTACATGTGCATGTGTTCATAAGTAGGTAAGTCTATGTATGCATTTTCATGTTGTGTGTTGAATGTGGAGATTCGAGGGCTATACATACATGTGTAACTGTACTGAAGTATTTTGGTTACGGAAAACCCCACTTTAACGTCCCGTAGTCCGGTAAAGTGGGGGTCGTCCGTACTTCACTTTAACGTTCCCCGGTACGTTAAAGTGGGGGTTTTCCGTACTTCACTTTAGCGGAAATTTCACTTTAGCGACCACACGCTCCCCCCCAAAGTGTACGTTAATGTGAGGGTCTACTGTATATATATAAAAGAATCCTATTACCATTCAAACAAACTTTAACCCTTTACTGCCCAAAAGGACAAATTTACAACCTTTCAAATACACGCATTCATAACTTAACTCTACAAAGTATTTTGGCAGTAAAGGGTTAATATGTATATTGTTGTATTAAAATACAAATTCCTAAATGCGTTTCATAAGATTTTATTCCAGTTTTCTATACATTTTGTTGTCTCCCGACATAGGACGGAAGTGGTGTTGGGTGGTGGTCAAGAAGGTGTTTTTCATTTTCCAGTCGATTGCCCGACATCACAAAAGTGAAGATTTCAAAAGAAAAAAGTAAGTATTCCTTTTCTCAGCGTTTCCCAAATGTTTTCATCATTGAAGTCAATACTTCGCGTGCCCTTCAACACGCCCCGTAGCATTTCAACTGTAAATGTTATTCATGGAGTGTAATTTATTGGTACCGTAATCAGTGTGAGGTAGCATTAAGAATAAAGGTTCATTTATTAATGTACTTTTGTACATGGCACATTTTCTAAATAGTCTTTGCATATCGGGTTTAATAATAGTGAATAAAAGTAAAAATGCCCACAATTTTTATTTTTTTTTTTCCTTTGATAACCTCCTCGCGTCCCCTCTTTAGCTTGTCTTGAGCACCCCCACCGCAAGGGGGATGCCCCCGACAATTTGGGAAACGCTGCCTTACTTAATATCATGAAAAGAAAGACGGTTAATGAAAATATTAAGTAGGCGTTGAATTTAGTTGAATTTATAGTGTCTGAAGACGAAAGTTCCGTATACTACATTGAGGAACATACAGGGTGTCCATAAATTATCTTTACAAATTCTATTAAATTTCAGTTGAATTTTTAAAGATAATTTATAGACTCCCTGTACTCTATTGAAACAATATGGTTAACTATTTGTCAATTTATCGAAAAGATTTATTCAACCATGCGATAATTTATTATTCAACCATCCATGCTTATATTTCTGGTAACGAAATCGTAACATGGTTGAATTAATCATTTGGGTTGGGTGGCAAACAGTTAACAAAGTATTTGGTTGCCGCAACCAAAGATATTTCTTTGTATATAAAGCTGTACAAAATTGATGGGTACTTTATTTTACAAAATTAAAATTTAAAAAAAAAAAAGGGCGTAAAAGCGTCACTGATAACTTGTATTGTGTTGTTCTTAAATGTATTAGAAATAATCCAGGAAAAAGGTTCTTAAGTAATTTCATTGTTCTTTTAATGGTTTTGCTCGTTTTGGCTTGTGCTTTGTTCTTTTGTTTCCAATTTTGCATCCTCTTATGTGCTTGTTTGTTGGTCGGTTTTATTGTTGGATACGAACGCAATCGTGAATATGTGCAAAGAGACGTTAATTTTTCTTTGAATTGCGTCATACCATAGAGAATTTACATCAAAGTTTTACAAAATTGGCGCGACCACTGACATCATCTGCAGAAAAGGAGGCAAAAAATACGTGTAGATAAAACAAGAAGCATATTCTTTTAAAAACCAGCTGTTCTCAAACTTTTTCTTCTTTTCTACCCCTTGAATTCTTTCACTGGATTTTCGAGAGAGAGAGAGAGAGAGAGAGAGAGAAGAGAGAGTTTTACTTTCTTTACGACCGTGTGACTCGTGGTTGTTTGTTAATCGTATATAAAATTAAAAGGGTTATATTTTCAGGACCCCATCGCGTACCCCTGGGGATACGCCGTACCCCAGTTTGAGAACCACTGTTTTAAACAATGACCGAAAGTATCATCAAAATTACTTTGAAAAAAGTCTTGAAATTTCTAAAAAAGCTTTTTTTATAAATTATGAACAACATTTTTCATTGTGATACACCAAATATGCTCTTCGCGCCAAAACATTAGAAATAAAAAATCATAAACGTTTTTAATGTGTTCATTTAAAAACAACCAACTAAATTATATATGAATTTGTCCCTTTCAGATGAAGGTAAACGACTCGGTTCTAAGAGTCAAAAAAGTTGAACAAACTTCTGAAGAAGGCCAAGTGTCAGCCTGTCCGACAGATGATAGACATCGCCAATTTAACCTCCCCAGACGTCAGTTTCGTCCCCTGCAGCGTCCAAGTTAAAAGATGCAGCGGATGTTGCAATAATGACGTTTTGCAGTGCGTGCCCACAGCCATCAGAATGAGAAGTTTTACTGTGAGTACAGTCTCGGATATTATTGTTTAGTTTGCTATACGATGACTGTGATTACAACTTCACAATTTAGATTTTGGACATATGAAGGAATTCAATTTGCCTCATTTCATTTACTATAAGAAATATTTAAATCAAACCCACTTATAGATATCGTGCATAAAAAGAGTAGGTGATAATCTCATCTACACACACACACACACACACACACACACACACACACATATATATATATATATATATATATATATACAGGGCGTCCCAAAAAAATGTATACACACTTTAAATACTTATAAAGGCAGTGTTTATTAAAATACATTTCATTTTCAAAATGTAATAGAATCTACAGACATTATTTAATTGTTTTGTCAACGCATGTTTTCAAACTGACGTCCGTTCTGGTCCAGGCACTGCTGATAACGCGAAGCAATGGAATCGCAAACATCACGAAACATTTCGTTTGGTATTTGTGTGCATTCTCGTTCAATGGCTGCTCTCAATTCAGCGACTGTTGCAGGTTTTATAGCGTAGACTTTGTCTTTTAAGTATCCCCATAAAAAAAAGTCTAGTGGTGTGAGGTCTGGTGAACGCGGAGGGTATTCTACGAAACCCCTTCGTCCAATCCACATCCACATCCACATCGTGCCAAGTACCACTCGCAATACTCCTCTTCGGTCCGGATCATCTTCATTAATAGCATGGACTAATCTTGGAATGTAACTTTTCCATTGACAGCGCTTCAAAATGCGTTGGACAGACTATTCTGAAATTCCTACCTCACGACTCGCTTGCCGCACAGATTTTCTTGGACTTTGGTGATACGTTTCCAGTACTCTTTCTTGCTTTGTGGGGCTTGTCGATGTCCGTGGTCTTCCGGAACGCTTCTTGTGGACATTCTGAACAGTTCCATCGGCTTCAAACTTATCTCTAATTCGAGTGATGGTAAGTCGCGTTGGTGGATCTGTTTGAAACTCCCTCCTAAACTGTCTTTGCACTTCAACTGCGTTTTCACACTTCCAGTAGCATTTTAGAATGAATTTCCTTTGTTCAAAGCTTAGTCTGACTGCCATTATTAATTCTAATGGGTTTAACTTGGAAAGAAAGAAACATCAATTGAGCTATCAGCTGTTAAAGTGTGTATACATTTTTTTGGGACGCCCTGTATATATATATATAATTATGTAAAGGTAATGAAGCTGGTCAAACCTAACGGCATAAAGAGAAGTGTAAGAAGAACTCGCTTTTCCCTACCGAAGGAATCCAGTCTCTTACACAAGATCAAAGTTCCTGAACACAAGAAATGCGAATGTCTGTGCAAGGTAAGAGGATTCTGTTTTCAGCTACAGTAATTCAGGAAAGTATTATTATAAACGTGATGCTATTGTTATATTATCATGTTAACCATCTGTTTACTAGAAACTAATACAATCACCGTACACACACACACACACACACACACACACACACACACACACACACACACATATATATATATATAGAAAAAAAGTGTGTGTGTATATATATATAGTATGCGGTACTGTTTGTGTACTTTTAAACTATAAATTCTCTTTTGGCTTAGAGCAATATATAAAGTCTTAAATTTAGAGACGAGACTATCTGAAGCGTATAAAATTGACAGTTTAGGAAGTTAAGCAAATATTTTGATAAAAAATAAATAATATATATATATATATATATATATATATATATATATATATATATATATATATATATATATATATATATATATATATATATATATATAATATTGATTGTTGTACTTAACAACAGGAAAAGGCTTCAGATTGCACCTCAAGACAGGAATACAACCCTCACATTTGCACATGTGTTTGTTCAGAATCCATAAGAAGACAGTGTCCCAAAGGAACGGTAAGAATAGCGAATGGTGAATTGTACAACTGAAAAATAAAATTTAAATTTAAAAAAATATAGTTTGTCCTAAATATTTCAAATAATAAATATATATATATATATATATATATATATATATATATATATATATATATATATAGCTGTGCGCGCTAACTGATAAACATAGCGCCGCTAATGCAAATAAATTCTAGCGCCGCTAACGCTAACAGTTTTTAAAATTAGCGGCGTTAACACTAACGCTAATTTTGGCGCTAATTTTTATGAAATGTATATAGCTAAGTACTATTTTTTAATAATAATAATGCATTTGTATATATTTATATGCGTTCGCTATTTGTTATTATCTTTTATAGTGTCAAAATGGGAACAAAATTATATCTTTAAAATGATTATTGGGTATTCAAGAAAATTGCGTAATTTTATACTTATAATTAAACTTATTTATTGGAAAGACATTGTCCTCCTTTACGTACTCAGTTCAGGAAACTGTTTATTATTATACATTCTGCGTTCAGCATTATGCACAAAAAACAACGTAATATAGAGAATACCATTCCAAGACTCTATTCATTGTAGTTTATCTTAGCGATTAGCGCCTAACATTGCCTAAAAATGTAGCGGCGCTATCTGTTCCGCTAACTTTTTTGAAAAATAGCGTCGCTAATGGATGCGCTAATAATACTGGTGTATTGGTTAGCGTCGCTGACTACGAAACCATCGGCCCCGGGTTCGAGACCCGACCCGCAGCCGGCGCGCAGCAAAACCCAGCTGTTCATCCTTCCACACAATAAAGAAAGTGGTTGGTAGATAAAGGGGTACCCTAGGTGGCCTAGTGGTTAAGACGCTGGGCTGCTGATGAGGCGTGGTTCGGATTCCACATTAAACTGTAGGTCTAAGGTGGAGTGAAAAGCTTGACCTTCGTCAGAATGAACAATTCGGGCGGAAGCTAACCAAAGGTTATATATATATATATATATATAATATAACCAAAGGTGTATATGTATACTGTGTCATTGTGTGTGTGTGTGTGTGTGTGTGTACGTGTGTGTGTGTGTGTGTACATGTTTTATCTTACAATGAAATATTTACCTTGGAAACATTTTTATGATTCTTGGCAAGATGCCTGTAGCTGGGTGATAAAATTAAGTCCAACTTATACTTGCATTTCCAGGACATAAATTCTTTAAGTTACTCCTTAATATTTTGCAAATAATTTTCAATTTTCTATGAGAGTCTTCCTTTCGAATTAATGTGTTCATAAAATACTTTTTTGCAGTTAATTGCCTAATATTATTAACCAATGTTTATCAGTAATAATTCACTTGGTATAAAATCCTCTCTTAAAAGCTAAACCAAATTAGTGTAAGGTTTATGTCTCAGTTGGATCGTTAATCTTTTTTTTATTATATGCAATCGTTCATAAAAGAAAACATTTTTATTGTCGAAAACGGGATATTGAGATCGACTTATCGAATGGTTAACTATAAAATATAAATGATATAAATTTATGGTCCAAGTGTATAGGTATTTTTCCATATATAAACTCATATTGGAATTACTTTATAGCTCTCCTGACTGTGTGTGTCTTTATTTAGCCGCCTGTAGAAATGAGTGACCGATATAGGATCTCAGGAGAAAGTATAAGAGTAATAAAAAAGACGCGCGCGCACGCACGCACACACACACACACAGGGTAAATATATTGATTCAATTAATTTATTACTTATTGGATTTTATAATTAAACAATTTTTGGGAAAAAAAAAGTCTATTTACTTCTTTCTGTCAACCCTCTGTACATACAAACATATACTCAGACAGGCGAAGAGTGAAATTGGGAGGATGCATGAAGGGAAGAGTCCAGAAAAGCTAATTTCAAGCTACTGGGCCTGTTTTCTGTATGCCCGGAGCAACTACAAAATGTAACGCATCTCTAAATTCAGTATATTTATTACTATGTACATCGTAAGGACGCTTTAAGTACAGTGTAATACCTTTTATTCCAGCTAACATTTAAACTTTGTTCAATTACAGGTGTGGTCAGAAAATGATTGCACTTGCCTCTGTCTCAAAAGGAAAGAATGCACGACAGGGATGGTCTTCAATCAGGAATCTTGCACGTAAGAAAACTCAACTCTTTTTAATTGGGATATGCACAGTGCCATTGCCGCCGACATATGCTCGCACCACGACACTCAAAGGGGCCAAATTATAACTGATGATAAGTGGAGCTATACAGGGTATCCCAAAAGCTCCTACTGTATATCCAATACGATTAAAAACTACTTATGAATAGGTTCCCAACCCAATCTCCTACCTACTCCTATAGCTGCTTCTATCATTCGCAAAAGGTATAGAATCGTAGTAGTGATAGTTACTATGCAGACAGAGAATTAGGGTGAATTATAGGATGAATTATAGAGGGATGAATTATAGAATTTAATCTGTTTATCACAAATAAACAAGTGACACAAAAATTTATTTTTGCCTTTGACACCATGACACTAACATGTTCTTAATTGTTCCCAACGGATACTCTGACTACGAATAAAAACAGGGAGAAGCGTAATTGAAACTGTTTTTACTGAATTAACTTCGTCTCCTGAGAATTTCTTTAGCTGTAGGCAACCTTTTTTACGGGCTAAAATTACTCGAGACGTGATATGCACAGGGTAATCAAAAAGTTGCAGTGCACTCACTGATTGTAATTTGTTTATTTGGTATTTTTTGTTTCAGATTATTGTGATTTATTATAATTATTATTATTATTATAAGTTCTACGTTATATACAGTAATTATCAAAAAATAATAAAAATATTAAAAAAATCGGTGCACTGCAACTTTTTGATCACCCTGTATAATCGAAAAGTTATTTTGGAGTATATTAAATTGATCCAACCGAAGTTAGGTTAAGTTATTAGCGTCGATGAAACTTTCCATCGACCAAATACAGTGTGATTCAAAAAGGTGGTGTTCCCAAAGATATTTATATAACAAGTTATTTCTGGGAACACCTTCTTTTTATCACCCTGTATATATATATATATATATATATATATATATAATATTTTCTCTTCCTGCAGATGCGAATTCGTAAACGATTTGCAATTCTTTGAATATAGTAACAATAAATGAATTTCAAGCTTAATTTTATGAAAGAAAAAAAATCAAGGACACTTTTAAAACAAGGAAAAAAAAACAAGAAAAAGCAAGAAAAATGAACTAAGGAACTGGAAATGAAAGAAATATTTTGAAGATACACGTTCGTAGAAGCATGAAGAAACGTGCAATTATATATACAGGGTGGCTCATAAGTCCCAATCGAGTAAAATTAAATCGAAAATACAAAAAAAAAATAAAATAAAAAAGTACACAGTTGATAATAAGTTTAGAAATATTTATTAGTTAATCAAAGTGCAAAAAATAACTTATCTCGACACAGAGTCTTTCTTTACTAATCGACTACGTCAGCGTGAGCTCCGCTAGATGGATTTCGCTTTAATTATAATCAAGTGAGACTTATGGGTCACCGTATATATATATATATATATATATATATATATATATATATATATATAGGGTGTCCGAGAATTATCTGTACAATTTTTGGCTGTTATTAAAAGTCAACCATGAAGTGTAGAAATTCCAGTCTTGTCCCATTTTACAGAGAATCTCATTAAGTTTTTTAGAAATGTACGCGGGTGACAGACATTGATGATTTAAAAGCAAGAATCACAGCTGCTATTGAGCGAATTGATGTGGATATGCTGCAGCGTACATGGCAACATTTGGAGTATCGATTGGATGTTTTGCGAATCACTAATGGTGCACATATCGAATGTTTGTAACAACGTTACTTTAATAAAAGAAACTTTTGAAAATACAGATTCTAAATAATCTTGTTTAAGAATTTTACGTGTGTTATCAAGAATTTTATTAAAAGATGAAATTGTACAGATAATGTTCGGACACACTGGAATTTCTAAAAAACTTGTCAAAACTTGGTATCAGAAAAAACTTAATGAGAGGGAATTTCTACACTTCATGGTTGACTTTTAATAACAGCCAAAAATTGTACAGATAATTCTCGGACACCCTGTATATATATATGTATATATATATATTATGTTGTTTTTATAGGTTTTTTAAGACATTTTAAATGTTCGTTATTTTTTTATTATATAATGTATTGTCATTCCTTCTCTGTTGTCCATCCCTCTAACGCAAAGGTTAATCAGTATTTTCAATCTTTCATCTACTGAACCGGTCAACTCTGGAACAATCTTCCTCAATCCATCTTTCCCCCCTATGACCTCCAATCTTTCAAACGTAGATTGTCCAGGTATCCCGAAAATCCTGGACCTTGATTTTCTTCTATACGGGAGGGCAGTCCACTTTGAGCCGTCCTACCTATATAAAAAGTGTGTATATATATATATATATATATGTGTGTGTGTATATATATATATATATATATATATATATATATATATATTGTGTGTGTATATATACATATATATATATATTGTGTGTGTATATATTTATTCCAAGGTCTTTCGTGTATTCAGAAGTACATACCCCTCGTCAGGGAATGACGAGGTGTACTGCTGAATACACGAACGTCATTGTAACCATTTTTCCTTTTACTTGTGGGTTTGCATCATTCATCATTTATCTCGCATGTTTAATTGTGAAATTTATCCCATATATATATATATATATATATATATATATATATATATATATATATATATATATATATATATATATATTCTTTTTTTTCTTTGTAACAAGTTCCTGTCATTTTCGGTATTAAATTATAAAACTCAATGTTAGGAGAAATTATTAATTATATAATTAATATATAACTATATATAATTTTTATATAATTACAAGTAATATATAATTAATCAGTGAACTGATACACGAAGAGATTTCGAACCCGTGTGTTCTTCGTATGCTATATAGGAACAGAAAACCACAAATATTTGACCTGTATTTTGCTGGGTAACCAGTATATAAACTATAGATAGATAGATAGATAGATAGATATCTCAGTAAACTAAACAAATTAAATTTTTATTTGTGTTCAAATTAAAACTAATAAATCACAATTATGATAAATCACAAAGTCTGTAATTATTTGTTTGTGAGAAGTCTGTACAATATTTCTTCACTGAAATAATAATAATAATAATAATAATAATAATGTTTATCATAAAGATCGAACTCGGAAAAATAAGCTTTATTACAACATAATCATGATGCTAACGATGCGAGCCATAATGATAATTAATAAAAATATTAATAAATTATTTAATGTCAATTGTTATACATTGCTACATATATAATTATAAGTGTGTGTGTGTGTGTGTGTATGTACGTATGTGTATAAAGATGACTCGTACATTTGTATTTATAGTTGATACATATATATATATATATATATATATATATATAATGTTTGTAATAATTTTTTTTCAGGAACTATATTTGGTAATGACAGGTTAAGCCCCATATACACCCCTTTTTAAAAAAAATAATAATAAAATTAAAAGGTTTTCAAACTAAAAAAAATATCAAATTTTGCTGACATGGCAATTTTTTATACGATGTCTTTTAAGTTCTATCTTTCCTATATCTTTTTCTCTCTCTTGACTTAAATTTGCCTCTAAGTGTCATAACTAAATGAATTTTAATAAATATTCGTTATTTATTATTTTCTACGAAGCAAAAATAAAGAGTGGGTATGTATGGGTATTTTTAAATTGAAAAAATAGAGGTATTTTTGTACAAAGTATTGCTTAAATGTAAAAGATGGAGGAATCTCATGACATTTTGAGGCATATATATATATATATATATATATATATATATGAAAGGATACACCCTGTCCTATTAATGCTTTTCTAAAGTGCTAGGTTAAATAGATATTGGGTTTTGCCCATACTTTTATAAGACTTTAGCTTGGCCTTGAGAGCAACATATTTCATTGAAAACAAGTTAGTATATATATATATATATATATATATATATATATATATATACAGGGTGTCCCGTAAGTCTGGACCCATAGGGATTTATAATATATTTTTTTATTGTTATTATTATTATTTTTTATTATTATTTTTTATTATTTTTTATTATGATTTTTATTTGTGGGGCCACTTGAAAGCCAAAGTGTACGAGGTCAGACTTCAGAACATTTTCCACCTTAAAGCACGCATTGTGGAGGCGTGTCAAGAAATTTCTGCGACTGTGATTCAGAAAGTGCTGTCGCAGTGGAGATTGCGTCTTCAACTATGTGTGCGACACAACGGCGGACACTTTGAACAGATTATGTAATAAATTTTTGGACTATTTTGTAATTTTATTATTTTTCCCTATGGGTCCAGACTTACGGGACACCCTGTATATATATATATTTTACATTCTCATTCCTTTTCTGGACAACTCTGTAACGCAAGGGTTAATCGGTATTTCAATCTTTCATATACATAACCGGTCAACCCTGGAACAATCTTCGTCAATCCATCTTTCCCCCTGTCTATGACCTCCAATCTTTCAAGCGCAGTGTCCAAGCATCTAGAAAATCCTGGACCTTGATTTTACCTCTTTTCTTCTATTGTGGTCGGGGGGCGCTTTTGTGGGCATTCGCCCTTGGCCCCTCCTCCTCGCATAAAAAAAAAATATATATATATATATATATAACTGTGGATTTTAACGTCAATCTCTAAAGAAATTTTTTTAAAAATTATATAATTAAAGGTCACAATATTTGAATTATAATAATTATTATTTGAATTCAATTTACTTTAAAATATATAGGATTGGTTTAACTTATAAGAAATGTATCTCCTATGTATTTCCTAAGTCTGGAAATAGAGGAACTATGCTTTTCAAAGCAAATATATATATATATATATATATATATATTTTTTTTTTTTTTAAGTTCGGGAAGAACCGATTCGCCTCTATTTAAAAGGGCATATCTCAGCGGAAAAACAAAGAAAAAGTGAGAGGAAAGACAGAGGAAAAAGAAAGGGTGGAGGGGACAGTCGAAGTGGAAAAAGACCAAGGATGAGAAAGACTGCAGGGTCGAGCCCCATCATCCTTGGGTGCTAGGGCCGGGAGGGCGCACGTGAAACCTCCAGGAACAAGCACGTACAAACGAGCACAAAGAGCACTCAAGAGCACGAGCTTAGAACCCCCTTGCGGGGTTATATATATATATATATATATATATATATATATATATATATTAGTGGTGGACCGGATGTCAGTTTTTCAACATCTGCGGATGCGGATTTTTTATTCCAATATCCGCGGATGCGGATATTTAGTTAATCTATGAATATAATATAGAATTATGAATATATGACATAATTTTTTCAAATTTCGTAATATTACTATTATGGCAGGCAATGCATAAGAATTAAAATTAATATTAATGTTTTCATTATGATAAAAATAATAACTTTCTCGAGAGTTTCAGCCACAGAAATTCAATGAAATAAGTTTCATTCAATTTTCCATGTTACCAGGTATTTATATTTGGGGTTTATATATTTGTTTGTTCATTAATAATTAATACTTTACATGAAATGTGCATGACTGGGCCTTATAAGCTACTTTATAAGCTAATTTAATTGTAAATTGCATAATTTATTAAAGGTAATATCCGCATAACATCCACAGTCAGAAGTGCCGATGCGGATGTTAAAAATGATGCGAATGCGGATATCCGGTCCACCACTAATATATATATATATATATGTGTGTGTGTGTGTATATATATATATATATATATATGCATTGAAAAGCATAGTTCCTATGTTTCCAGACTTTTGGCTCACCCTGTGTGTGTGTATATATATACAGGGTGGGCCGTAAGTTTCCATACATAGGAAAATTTAAACGTTTGTTTTTATGTTTCGGATACCCTAAGAATATGCGTTTGACGAAAGAGCAACGAATTGAAATCATACTGATGGCTGGGTCGGGAAGCAGTCGCATGGTTGCAATGAACTTTAACAGACAACATGGAACGAACATCACACACGACACTGTGGCAAAACTTATTAACAAGTTTCAGAAAACTGGAAATGTTGCAGATCAACCGCGAAGTGGTCCAAGACGTACAGCCACCGATGAAGACACAACAGCTACGATACTTACAGCGCTTACACGGAGTCCCAGAAAAAGTACACGACGGTTGTCTGCAGAAAGTGGTGTCAGCAGATCGAGTATCAGGCGCATTTTGAAAGCAAACAAATGGCATCCATACAAATTGCATATGGCACAGCATTTGAGTGAAGACGACCCGGATAGACGGATGGAATTCTGTGAATGGGCATTAACCAAAGTGAACGAGGATGCAAACTTTTCAACTAAGATCTTGTTTACTGATGAAGCAAATTTTTACGTCAATGGAGAGGTTAATCGGCAAAACATACGTTATTGGAGTAATGCTAACCCTAACTGGCTGAGTCCGACGAAGATGCAAGGTGCCGGTAAAGTGATGGTGTGGGCCGGGATATGGGGTGACAGAATTATTGGACCAATTTTTGTCAGTGGAAATCTTAATGCCGAAAGGTATCTTAACATGTTCCAAGAAGAGATTTTCCCATCCCTGCTAAACGAGGAAGGTAACTTCCCAGTTTACTTCCAGCAAGATGGAGCTCCACCTCATTATGGTCTTCATGTGCGTCGGTATTTGGATCAGCAGCAGTTTCCGGATGCTTGGATTGGTCGGCGTGGTCCTGTGGAGTGGCCTCCCAGATCCCCAGATCTCACCCCCCTTGATTTCTATCTTTGGGGGCACTTGAAGGCCATGGTGTATCAGGAAAAGATACGAGACATAAATCATCTAAAGGAACGTATCACCAACGCCATTACAAGCATAACGTCAACTGTGCTAATGCGTGTTCATCAACAGTGGGGAACACGTATTGAAATGTGTTTTCAAAACAATGGCAACCATGTAGAGCATATATAAATAAAAATGGTTGTCCATAAAAAAATGTTTATTTTTCCTATGTATGGAAACTTACGGCCCACCCTGTATATATATATATTATATATATATAATATGGTAAGAACCAATTTATTTTTTATTCATTGTTATAAATATTGCATGGAGAAAAGGTTAAATAAACTAATTGATGACATAAATATGTTAATAATATCATTTGTGTTTCTATAATGCACTTTGGGAAATTTATGTATGTAGATTATCACCAGCCATGATATGAAATGTTCTAAGCCCTACTTAGTTATTTCTCACAAAACACTTATCAAAGGGGAGGTTTTATATATATATAAACCAATAAAAACCGGTTTTTACGCATTCAAACCAACAAATTAAAGAGAAAAAAACCTTCTGTATAGGCTTGTCTAGACATTCCGCCTCTAAATTTGAACAAAATCTCTCTCTCTCTCTCTCTCTCTCTCTCTCTCTCTCTCTCTCTCTCACCAGACGACCAAAAAGAGAGTAATGGTGTCCCCCTCCATTAAAGTATTTTTGGAATTCTTTTCTCATTCTGTTAATATCATTCCAGAAGTATTTTGTTTTCAGTCGAATATGTGTTGTCGATGCATTAGATCTCTCTCTCTCTCTCTCTCTCTCTCTCTCTCTCTCTCTCTCAGGTTCTTATGAAAACATGATTTTAGGCCTAATTTTTTATGGTTAGTCGTTATATGTAATTGAACCATAAATCTGCACTAACATCAGAAGTTTGAGTTGGAGATATACATTATATATATATATATATATATATATATATATATACAATAGTTGCTTTTTACTTTTTTTCTGGCGGAACACGCCAGCCGGAACCGCGTTCCGGTACTTTTATTTTCAACATGCAGAAGAAAATTTCATGGTTTTATTTTATTATTATTTTTTTTTTCGTTTATCGCGTGGCAGAACTTTAGGAATAGGAGGGGCGCTTTTCTGGGGCGATTGGGATGGTCAGGTGGTGGGATGGGGTAACAAATGGCAAAGGTTGTAGGAAATTTATAGCAGAGTTCCGGAACCTTTCTTTCCAGAAAAAAAACTATATATATATATATATAGTGTATTTGTGTACAATATATTATATTTGGAGTCAAGGTTGCACATACAGGGTGGCGCAAACGTCACGCACCAAATGAATTTTCAGTGTTAATTATATTTTTTTTCTTTTAGGTAGGGGATTGCTGCGAAATTAACAATAGACAAGAGGGTGAGCTTGGTTTTATTATATGGAATACCAGGTACAACAAATCGATGAATCGGTACAGAATTTAAATTCTGTACCGATTCATCGATTTGTAGTACCTGGTATTCCATATGTTGGTTTACGTCGTCGTCGTCGTTGGCCTAGGCAAGCTACGGCTTGGGACCGTAGCGCATCTATCCGGTATAGGTTAACCTGGATGATGTAGCCATAAGCACTGCCGCTAGTTAAGTGCCAACCAGTGATTATCTCACTAGCCGTATTGAGTCCGTTAGGCGAAACTACGACAGTACCAAAGGTGGAAAATATAACCTTTGGTTTTCTATTATTTATTTGCAAAATGGACATGGCATTAGATTAAAATAAATATTTGAATATAAATGATTAACTGACAATTGTGATATATAATTAATTATGTTTACATACAATAAAATAATATAGTATACATAAAATTAGTATTAATGTGGTTCACAATTGAATTATAATGGGGTAACTAATTTAAAATGAATTTATACTATTCCGAAATTCAAGACGGTAAAATTAACATTTATCTTGAAACTAAAATAAGAGTATTCACTACACACTCCCCCACCAGAGAGGAAGTTCAAAGAGTTCCGAACGACACAGATTTCCGCTGAACCTTTTTGGTAGCTACTTGTACCTCACTTAAGGTTGATTCCAAAAACGCAGGCTTAAGACGATCGATAGAAACCTTGTCGACCTTGGAACCGCGCTGGATGAGGAATGATTTGCGCGTACGTCGGAGAACTTCATAGGGTCCGTCATATGGACATTGGAGAGGCCGTTTTGGGACAGGTACACGAACGAAAACGGGGTGCAAGACTGGAGGGCTGGGGAAACAAAGATGTTCTGTTGGCTAGTCAATCGAGGGGAACAGGCTGAAGGGACTGCATGTGAGAGGAAAGTGTTTGAGCGAATTCCGTAGGATCACATGACTTATCCCCTGCAGTGAAGTAGCCACCTGGTAGCCGCAGTGTTGTTCCATAGACTAGTTCAGCCGCTGTAGTCTTCAGATCACTCTTAAATGCAGAGCGAATACCAAGCAACACGAGTGGAAGCTTATCCATCCAATGGGAGTCTTCGTGACACATAAGGGATGACTTCAGCTGGCGATGGAAGCGTTCGACGAGGCCGTTAGCTTGCGGATGATACGCACAGGTATGCGCATGTACTGTACCCAACAAGCTGGTAACTTCTTCCAAAGCGAAGACTCAAATTGGCGACCTTGGTCAGTGATGACTTTTGTCGGCAATCCAAATCTTGATACCCATCCATGAAGAAAGGCTCTTGCAACACAGTGTCCGCTTGGATATCAGGAAGTGGGATGGCTTCAGGCCATCTGGAAAAGCGGTCGAGACAGGTGAGCAGATAACGTTGGCCTTGAATCACTGGAAGAGGGCCAACAATGTCTACATGAATTACTTCAAATCGCTGGGATGGGGGGAAATGCGTCAAAGGGGGACCTGGTGTGCCTTTGGACTTTGGCACGCTGGCAGGCAAGGCACGTTTTGGTCCAATGTTTGACATCCTTCCGCATCGAGGGCCAAACAAAACGAGAGGTAACCAGGTGTTGCGAAGCACGGATACCAGGATGGGAGGGCTTATGAAGATCCGTGAAGACTGCTTTTCTGTGACATGGAGGGACATAAGGGCGAATAGCAGCTGTTGATACGTCGCAATAGAGGGGCACAGACAATCCTGGCATACTCATTTTCTTGAGGGAAAGTGAGTGAGTGGAGTCTTCTCTGAGCAGGTCTTGTAGTTCCGTATCCTTATCTTGATCCTGTGCAATAGCATTCCACAGTGTAGAGCTGAAGGTAACAGAAGTAATCTCTATTCTTGAAAGTGCATCCGCTGGAGTGTTCAAGACACCTTTGATGTGGCGGATATCTGTGGTAAATTGCGATATATAATCGAGTTGCCTGATGACTCTGGGAGAGTGGTTACAGCTGTTTTTATTGAAGACAGTGACCAAAGGTTTGTGGTCGGTAAAAACACAAAACTCTCGGCCTTCAAGGAAATGTTGAAAATGCTTCACGTTTAAGTAAATAGCAAGAAGTTCACGTCCGAAAGCACTATAACGCGTTTGGGCTGGCTGCAGCTTTTTCGAGTAAAACGCGATGGGTGCTTGTTGACCGTTAATGGTTTGTTCCAACACTCCACCGATCGCAACATCTGAGGCATCGACCGTCAGAGTTAGGGGGGCATCACTGATAGGAAATGACAGAGACAATGCCTATTGATAGCATTTTGGCATTGTCGAACGCCTGTAAACTATTGCTACACCATAACAATTTCGTTACCTTGCGTTTGTGCGTGATCATAGCGTGTAGAGGAGCAAGAACACTAGCACAGTTTTTAATGAACTTGTGGTAATAATTTACCAAACCTAGAAACCGCCGTAACTCACGCTGATTATTTGGCATAGGGTAATTTTTTATCACTTCACACTTGTCCTGAAGGGGGGTAATTCCGTGCTGCGAAATCGTGTGACCAAGAAATTCCAAGGTTGGCTGTGCAAACACACACTTAGATGCATTAATAGTAACACCGTATTGTTCTAAGCGTTGAAAGAGGAGTGAAAGATGTTCCTTATGTTCCTCTTCCGTTGAGCTGGCCACAAGCAAATCATCGATGTAGGCATAAACAAAGTCTAAGCCTCTGGTGACCTCACTATAAACCTCTGAAAGGTTTGCGCAGCATTCCGTAGCCCGAACGGCATCTTCAAAAATTCGAATAACCCAAATGGTGTACAAACTGCAGTCTTGGGAATATCCGAAGGCTCTACGGGAATGTGGTGGAAAGCCTTAACGAGATCTATTTTACTGAAGATAGATTTGCCGTGGAGAAGAGAAGTAAAGTCTTGGACATTTGGTACCGGATATCGGTCCGGGATGGTTGTCGAATTCATAAACCGGTAATCCCCACATGGTCTCCAGTCTCCTGACTTCTTCTGGACCAGGTGTAGGGGAGAGGACCAACTGCTTTTGGAAGGTCTTATTATCCCAAGATCCAGCATAAGCTGGAATTCCGATTTGGCAGCTTTCAGTTTGTCCGGGGCAAGACGTCTGGGTTTTGCAAACACAGGGGGACCTTTGTTGTAATGTGATGGGTAATGGTGTGCTTAATGGTATCACCCATCTGCATCGGTTGAAGAATTCCTGGATATCGCTGGAAAAGGCACTGGTACATGGAATTAGGGGGAACGAGGGAAAGTGCAGAGTTCGAGGCGTCCGGAAGGGCAACCTGTTTGGCAAGAACAGAAAGCAGTGTGGCCTGGTCGCATAAGCGTCGCTTGTCAAGATCCACCAGGAGTTTGAAATGCTGGAGGAAGTCAGCGCCGATTATGGGATGCCGCACTTGAGCACAGATGAAAATCCACTTGAAGGATCGGTGAAGGCCCAAGTTTAGTTCACGCGACTGAGTACCGTACGTGGGTATGCGTGAACCGTTAGCAGCGTATAGAGGCGGAGATTCCGAGTGCTTATGACCAGATTTTTGAGGGAATACACTGACTGACGCTCCGGTATCGACCAAGAAATTGACACCAGAGTTCCTGTCCTTTATGAATAACAGGTTGGCAGTGCGAGTACTAGACGCCATTAGGACTCGCTGCTGGGTTTCCGACGAAAAATTGCAAGGGGAGATGCACTTCCTAGCCTTCTTTCCAAATTTCGAGTGGTAGAAGCAGATCTTCCCGGAACTCGAACGATGCCTCTCGTAAATCTTGACCGAGAATGGCTTCTTTGCCGTTGATTTTGTAGCAGAGAACAAACGTGGTTGAGTTGTTGACTTAACTCTTCCACTTTCAACTCCAGTTCCGATTGTGTGTTCACGTTGTTGACCGGAGCTGTGTCAATCTCCACTACTTTGTCGGCAGTTTCTGCTAGTTTATCAACTGGAGTAGCAGGATCCATAGTGGCCAAGACACGCTGAGCTGATGGAGGAAGTTTCTGCAAGAACAGCTGTCTAAAGATGTCCTTATCGAAGGTTTGTGCGCGTTCGCCTAGAGCGCACTGCATAGCCCTCAGCATTTGAGTGGGCTTACGGTCTCCAAGTTCTTCTTTTGAGATTAACTGATGTAGTTTCTCACGCTCGGAGACAGTGGTGCGGTGCAGGATGGCAGGCTTCAGATCGTTGTACGGGTCCTCACTCGTGGAAGGAGATACGATGACGTCACGGACTTCAGAGATGATGCTCGCTGGTAGAGAGGACAAACATGATCGTATTTCGTCCTGCTAGTGGTGATCCTTCCCAAGTTGAATTGTGATTCCACTTGGTGGAACCAAATAAATGGATCACCCGGCCAGAAGACGGGGAGCTTTACGCTCAAGTGGGAGATGGCACCAGCGTCGTCAGGCATCTTCTCCTATGCTTGCTAACGTACAAGCAAGACGACAAGTTCCCAACGAAGGAGTGGAGGTTGAGACGAGCGCAGCACAGAGCGCACGGGCAGGGGTGAGGGGCAGAGGGCACGAGCGACATTACAGTCTGGTCCTAGTCGCTCGGGTGAAGGGGGTGATGGGCAGAGGGCACGAGCGACGTTACAGTCTGGTCCTAGTCGCTCGGGTGAAGGGGGTGATGGGCACGAACGACATTACAGTCTAGTCCTAGTCGTTCGGGGAAGGGGGTGATGGGCACGAACGACGTTACAGTCTAATCCTAGTCGTTCGGGTAAAAGGGGTAATCCAGCTCCGGGGTCACCAATTGTTGGTTTACGTCGTCGTCGTCGTTGGCCTAGGCAAGCTACGGCTTGGGACCGTAGCGCATCTATCCGGTATAGGTTAACCTGGATGATGTAGCCATAAGCACTGCCGCTAGTTAAGTGCCAACCAGTGATTATCTCACTAGCCGTATTGAGTCCGTAGGCGAAACTACGACAGTACCAAGGTGGAAAATATAACCTTTGGTTTCTATTATTTTATTTGCAAAATGGACATGGCATTAGATTAAAATAAATATTTGAATATAAATGATTAACTGACAATTGTGATATATAATTAATTATGTTTACATACAATAAAATAATATAGTATACATAAAATTAGTATTAATGTGGTTCACAATTGAATTAATGGGGTAACTAATTTAAAATGAATTTATACTATTCCGAAATTCAAGACGGTAAAATTAACATTTATCTTGAAACTAAAATAAGAGTATTCACTACACATACATTAAAACCAAGCTCACCTTCTCGTCAATTGCTAATTTCTACCTGAAACAAAAAAAATATAGTCAACACTGAAAATTTCTATGGTACGCGACTTTTCGCCACCCTGTATAACGCCTTCATAATGATGACTACAAAATATTTTCCAAAACTAGATTTACAGTGTGTCCCAAAAGTCCCGATCTATTTTTTTTTGTCCACTTCTTACAAAAAATAAATTGGAACTTTTTGGGGACACCCTGTAGGTATAAACTTCAAACCAATAGCCTTAATTATAAATTAAAAATACTTAAACTAAATTAGGATGTAGAAACTTCTTTTGAAAGAATTGATAGACCTGTTGAGTCACGAAACTATGTCACCGCATGAGTAACACACACGACACAACTGTCATGAAACTCTTTCTGAGCATTAATACTGTAATTGATAATGTAAAATGTAAAAGCTTAATACGAAGGAATGTCAGTTATCTTAAAGAACACGTCCTATTACAGTTATATTTTGTATTTTAATTACGAATACAGTAAAATGTTGAATAAATTTACTGTAATTTCCTTTTTGTTCCAAGCAGCATCCTTCAAAGATGGATGCGTCTTATTTGTCCGAATTCTTATTTTCGTTCGTGGTCTGAAATTAGGAATGATTTCGTTAGAATTCATTATTTTGGAAATGGGTAAAATGAGGGTTGTGACGCAACTGCATACCCAAGAGGTATTTTCTATGAAAAATATAATTTAAAATGGGGAATTCTATATACATTGAAAATGAAATGGATCGATTTGAGAATTGTTTTCCTTTGAAATTCTCATTTTTAGAACTCCTTAGTCTCTTATTCTTGGGCCAAGAGTAAATTGAAATTATAGTGAGAGGAAAGAGACTAAAGAATACTGTTGGCATGATTGGCATTTGACGAAATCACCAAATAATTTTGTTGGGCACGATTGGCATTTGACGGAAATCCACTAAATAATTTTGTGGGTGCACCTAAGTATTTGTATATATATATATATATATATATATATATATATATATATATGAGTATATACAGGGTGTTCTCAAATTGTTTCATGCATTAGTATACATATTCAGGACGTCAAAGTGAACAGAAAAGTTCCTATGAACATAATTCCTCAATCGCTTCGTTTCCGAGATACATTGATTTTTTTGCCGAGGAAGTCCAATTAAAGTGAAAGTCATTAAAGTTTATCAAAGTTTACTTACGGCAAGTGTCAAAATGGTTTCCCTGCATCAGAGTACATACTTCAACGTGTCGTCGAAAATTCTGCCGCATACGTTCGAAACACTTCCATGGTTGCGTATGTTTCTGAACAATCTGAAACGTTGCCACAATTCATCTTTGTTATTAACTTCTCTCGCATAAACAACTTTTTTTTTAACCCCACAAGAAAAGTCATTTGCATTTAGGTCCGGAGACTTGGGTGGCCAAATGACGGGACCATGCCGCCCAATCTACCGCTGAGGATTTTGAGCACTTGCAGTAAATAAACTTTGCTAAACTTTAATGGCTTTCATTAATTGGATCGTCCTCGGCAAAAAATGTATCTCGAACGAAGCGATTGCAGATTTATATCCATAGGAACTTTTTTGTTCACTTGACATCCTGAATATGTATACTAATTTATGAAACATAATTTGATAAACACCCTGTATAGTAATAATAATTAGGTTCAGTATACCCATTATCTTCTTGGTTCGTGCTCCTGTCCCCACGAAATTTTTCACTCCATACAATCGTATCTATGCTTATTCCTATACAGAGACAACGGAAACTTAAGTACATAAGGGTGTTAATTGACTACTTTTTCACTCATTCTCCACACTCCTTTTTCGGTCAGTTGACATTTGGTCATTCGAAGATTCTGACCTTTGAACCCCTGTGGTCAAATATCCGTAAACCTGTTAAACACTGTTTAATCTTCATTTACATTTGAAGTCTATATACCTGGTCTCTATTTTATTACCTTTAATTAGAATTATACTTAAAACGAGTGTGTTTCAATGAAATTCCTTATTTACTGACGTGTTTTGGAGAATAACATTGATTTTAGTCCTAATAAGGAATACTATTCATTTTAATATTATATAAATACTCATTTCTAGTTGTTAAATTTATTGAAAAGTTTGTCGCTTAGGTTCCAAAGATTTTTTCAAGTAATGCAGTATTGTCGACAGATAGCACAGGTTAGATGCATTAATTATTGAAGTCTTTCGCCTAACTCCGAAAGGGAGCAGTCATAAAGACTGTCTTCCAGAGACCTCAGACACCTATGCATTATTCACCATAAGAGTCATGCGGCAATAGTTGGACAAAGAACGTAAAACAAATCAATCAACCGACCATGTGGCAATTCCTTATGAAGAAGACAATTGAACGAGTTTCTTCGGTCGGAAGCTTCCCAGAAGACATAGCCTTCCTGGAGGGGTTTAACTGTAAACTAATTTACATATTTAAGAACTTTTAATTTCAATTTTTTTACGAAATGATATAGTGTCCCCAATTGGCCACACCTTGAGAAAGAAAAAAATACTCTGAGGATATATGATAGTAACATATAGGCGGATGACCTACTTATCTTCAGCCTATTTATCATTTTACCTCATTATCTATCTATTTATTTATATATCTACCACCCATTCATAGATAAACTGATAGATAAATCCCATTTAGTTAGCGAGACATTTTACTGCGAGGATAGTGTAATACGTTGAAGCTTTGCTGGCGGCTGTTTTGAGATCGCAATTACTGCATGTATGTACTTCAGCGGCAGCACTATAAGCGAGATATATACCTCATTTGTCCACGTAAGGTGTATCCAATTGTTGGGATACACTAGGTCACACCTTCATTAGGGCCCAGTTGAATCTCAACTGTTAGAATCGATGGCACAGCAAACTCGAAAAATAAAATTCTGACAAGTGGCCGTGCACATACTTGGAAATCTCCATTTCTCACAGGAGAGGACTTCAAGAGAGGGTTATACCCCAATGAGAGGTAACAATTAGGATAAATGTTTCCTCGTATAATTTCCTTGTTGGGGCAGAAGGTGTATAAAGCATTAAAAATAGGAAGGGGATGATTTTTTCATGTTTATTTTAGGTGGTCATGAATAGCTTAACTAACTATTGAGGAGAAAGATCTCTCATCCTGTCTCTTGTATTCATTTTTACATACAGTCGTATTTTTGAATTGCAATTGGCGCCACCATAAGTACCATGCCGTGCCCATTTGTTCAAGGTGAAAATGAGCTTTAGATAACGGATGGATGATATATCCACTGACTTAATATTAATTTAACTGAATATATATTAAATATATATATATATATATATATATATATATTATATATATATATATATATATATATATATATATATATATATATATACAGGGTGTCCGAGAATTATCTGTACAATTTTTGGCTGTTATTAAAAGTCAACCATGAAGTGTAGAAATTCCAGTGTTGTCCCATTTTACAGAGAATCTCATTAAGTTTTTTCTGATACCAAGTTTTGACAAGTTTTTTAGAAATCCCAGTGTGTCCGAAAATTATCTGTACAATTTCATCTTTTAATAAAATTCTTGATAACACACGTAAAATTCTTAAACAAGATTATTTAGAATCTGTATTTTCAAAAGTTTCTTTTATTAAAGTAACGTTGTTACAAACATTCGATATGTGCACCACTAGTGATTCGCAAAACATCCAATCGATACTCGAAATGTTGCCATGTACGCTGCAGCATATCCACATCAATTCGCTCAATAGCAGCTGTGATTCTTGCTTTTAAATCATCAATGTCTCTCACCCGCGTACAAAAAAGAAAAAACTTGTCAAAACTTAATGAGTTTCTCTGTAAAATGGGACAAGACTGGAATTTCTACACTTCATGGTTGACTTTTAATAACAGCCAAAAATTGTACAGATAATTCTCGGACACCCGGTATATATATAATATATATAAGGTGCAGTGAATATACAGTATGTATATATAAGGTGAATATATATATATAAGGTGGAGTGACAAGCTTGACCTTTGTCAGAATGAACAATTTGGGCGGAAGCAAAACCAAGGTTAACCAAGGTCATATATTATATATATATATATATATAATATATATATATATATAAACTTAAACAATCCCTATTAGTTTAATAACTTCACATACAAATGATTTTTTTTAAACTCATGTCAGTTACAGAACCAAGCAATCATCTATCTTAAATAGTTAATTTGCAATGTCCATTCGTTATAAGCTTTTCCATTCAAAAGAACAATACCAAGTAATAACCAGAACAGCAGTGTATGACTGTAAATTGAGGTGTTACTGCCAGTTTTTAAATAACATGTCTTATGCATGTTTTATATACGTGTCATTGTTAAGAAAAGACGGTAAAAGTTATGATATTTAAAAGAGATTTACCTCTTACAAGTTGCGTAGTTGTGAATACCTTTTAGGAAAGTGAACACCTGCATTTATACTGCAGAAGGTAAGAAACGAGATTATGTTTTGAGCGAGGGATGGATTTTATCTTAAACCAACCCACAAGAAACATGAAGATAGCCATCAGAGTATTATTATATATATTTCAACACTTCAGTGAATTAAAAGCCTATAAGTCGCTTTATTTTAAACTTTTGCTTCTCCCTTGAGAAGGCGTTGAAATATACACGAAAACACTCGGAAGACTGATTTTATATTTCCCGTTGGTTATTTTAATATAATTATTCGTTCACGTAACGCTTGTGAATTTTTTCTACGGCGGTTTAAATCTTATATTTTTGAATCTTGAATCTTGTATTTCTTGTTTGAATCTTGTATTGATTTTTTGAAACCGTTCAAACTTTAGCCTATGATGCGATTTTCTAAAGTTGTTCATTGGTTTAGGGTTTAGACTAAGTTACTCTAAAGTTATGAACTCTTAAATATGAAATAACTTTTAAAATAATGTGCTAAAGAATTTCTACTCTATGAGGTTAAATGTGCATGAAACTAAGAAAGAAAATGATTGAAAACTAAGTTAAAGACAGACGTAAACAGACGTAAACACATTTGCTTGTAAAGGAATTCTGCCATTTATATAAGAGATCTGTTTTTTAATGTTGATCTTCAAGATCTTCAAGATCTTCAGTTCAGAGTTGGCATTCTCTCAA
Source organism: Bathynomus jamesi (assembly GCA_023014485.1). Classification (NCBI taxonomy): domain Eukaryota; kingdom Metazoa; phylum Arthropoda; class Malacostraca; order Isopoda; family Cirolanidae; genus Bathynomus; species Bathynomus jamesi. Next base: position 106,915 of record JAJOZX010001009.1, read on the forward strand.
TAAATCATTAATTATGTCGATTATAGTCCTTTATCAGCGGCGGCTACTGATCTGAATGATAATAACAGTTATGGTTGTTTACTTCGTAATGGCAAAGGTTCAGCGATGGAGGGAACCTACAGCTTTACGTGGGACCCGAGCCTTGGGTCGCTACATCATCTGAATGCGGGAGACAGTCTTCCATCCAACTACTAACCAGCCCTAAGGTCGCTTAACTTTGATGATCTAACGGGAAACAGTGTTGCGGCGTTGCCACGACGTAGTCTGCAAATCTGAAAGATGCAGCATCGAGTCCCGTCTCTAATTTTGTGATTTCAGCGTCGAGTTGTTTACTCTGGGAACTGGATGGATCGATGACCCTAAAGATAGGTATTTATTCCGTGTGGAGAACCATTGAGAAGGGCTGTAACGTCACCCGCAATGAAAAATAAGACTCCCTACCCATCATCATTTGAAGACCACGATCGAACCAAATAAATTCCGAACATCGAGCTCGTGAGTGTCCCCCACCTTCCTCATTTCTCAGATTCGGATAGTCCACAGCTAAATTGATCTTAAAATTTCACTGAAGAGATTTCAACCAAGTATTTTCCCTCCATGACAGTAAACTATACAGAAGTTACGCACACTAACGATGTGAACAACATAATTGGAACCTCTTTATCGTCTTATTTGGCAAATTCTGCTTCGAGTTTTATGCTTAGTTCTAATAAGTTCTTTCTTTTGATATAATTCACGCGAGTGTTGCTGCAAAGGAGGTTCAATTTCAACCAACCAACCCACTAGCCAATACGCTGGTTGGCTGGTTGGTTGATCTGATTTACGTCCGTCCTTCACGCAACTGAGGGCACTGAGATAGGGGAAGCCATTGCGCTGGAATCAATATTCATAACTCGCGCTACTTACGTTCCTCAATGAATAGCATCACGTACACCATATTGGGAAAAACAACTATTATCATCATAATGAAGTCTCGTTTGGCAGGAAAAGAAGGAATAAAATTAACATCTAATTTTCCTTCAGATCCGAGTGAATATTTTGGTATCAAATTGTGTGGACCAAATTCCGACATAAAATCTTTCGGAATGTTAGAAGAAAAAACCCGAGATTAAAATATTAGACGGAACTATCTATCGGTCAGTCCTAAAATTTTTTTACATTAGCAAACCTTTATATTTAGTAGAACATTAATAAATCCTTTCACTCGACTTTTTTAAATGATTCATTCCAAAAATTTCACATTTGTTGAAGATAAAGTGAAATCGTTTCAAGATTAAGTTTAGTTTCTTGTTGACGTTGAACCCCCCCCCCCTCTCTCTCTCTCCTCACACACACACACACACACACACAAATAGTGTGGTCTTGGTTCTCATTCTTGATGGTTTGGCCTTCCGTCTTCTCAATGATCCTTCTTGAATGAACGTAGTAAAAAACAGAATAACTAATAAATAATAATAACTTAACCTGAGTTCAGTTCTGCATTTCACTGTGTAACTCCACCAAGAACTGTTCCAGTTATGAGCTCGTTGTTCGTAATTTATTTGGCTCGACTCTAGTTTGATTGGGGTCTTATTTTCCTGGTTGGTGGTCTTATCATCCGTCTCAAAGCCCTCATCTGGATAAAATATGAATCAACCACCAATTTCAGTGACTGGTGTGCGGTTTGTACTAAATAGACGTTACGTTGTCGTACTGTATGTGCAAATTTCAAATTGTTTTTAGCGATTATTTGTCCAAATTAAGTTAATTTTATTCAAATATGAAGCAAGGATATATGAAATATCTTCAATGCAGAAGTTTAACTACATCATATAATGTAGGTAGAGATGGTAACTAATATCTTACCACAAAAAAAAAAGTCAGTCAGTCAGTAACCTATTGTCATAACTTAAAAATAGCGTCTTTACTGAGAAATTCCATTGTTAATATAACGTAAATATAATTAATTAATTTTTGGCTACAAATTTTTTTTGTTTTCAATTAACGTCAACCTCGACTAAATCTGCTTTTATCATTAGATAAATTAAGAAATTTATTCCCGTACTTAGTGGTAAATTAGCTGAATTTATTAGCTAAAAATAATTTGAGAAAGTTAGTTTAAGGGTGAATAATTTAAATTTCACGAATGCCATCCAGAATCGTATAATTGACGACTTAAATTATTTTCAATGTATCCGTCTTTAATTATAAACTTCAAATACGCGTAATACCTTTTATTATTGTCTCGTAAATATAAGAAAAAGGATAATTAATTTTTGTCTGTATAGCAGCATTTAGAAGAAAGGTATTTTTCGCCATTAAACTTTACAAAAAAAAGAAAACACACAATTTGGATGCAGAAATATTTAATTGTAAGCAATTATATTATGGCGAAAAATATATGAACTCTGTGGCATATGGTGATTTGTAAATAACTTTTTTTTTACAAATATGCGTAGTGTTTATCTTAGTTTATTCCGGATTTAAAAAAAAAAAACGCCTTAAAAAGTAAACGCCATTTTAAAAATTTAAAAAAAAAAAAAAAAAATTTAAAACGCTATTATAAGTGATAACCTTTCCAACAACTTCAACCAAAACCGATGAAGGTCGCATAGCTTTTCCAAAATTTATGTTCCACCACGTGGATAGTTAACTAAATAGCGACACTGAAATATTTTCTAGAATAATAATTTTGATATTTTTATTTGAGAAGATGGGCCTGTCTACGCCGAGATCCTTCAACTCCCAAAAAGAGGACCAACCCTTTTCTGGCATTACGTCATCTGCCATTAGTGTAGAGAGCATAGGTTTGGTCGGAATCGACAGGTTGACAGACTCTTACACTGGGTATTTGAGGTATGGCCTTTGTCTTGCTTTTTTAGTATTAGATATTTATGAAACGCCTAGTTCATTATACAGCGTATATATATGTATATGTATATGTACCGGGTGCGGCATAAGTCGGTTTGCCGACAATAATGGAATCACCTGTGAAGAATAATATTTATTACAGAAATTGTTCAAAGTGTCCTCCATCATAATTCAATACACACGTTGCATCTTTGAACTACTGAACAACAAAGAGGGCAGTACAGTTCATTATTATTCAACGTCTCGAAATCTTGGCGTATCGAAATCCCTTCTGTTTCTGGCCGTTGACTCTATCTTTGATTATACCCCACATTGAATAATCACCGTGATGTGATTATTCCATGTGAAATTTCGACTGTCAAAAACACTGGTCTCCACGAAACTATATATACAGTGTGTGTGTGTGTGTATAAATAATATATTGTGTGGGTGCGTGTGTTGCATTTTCAGGAATCCACTGGTATAAATTTTAGAACTTTACGAGGACATCCATAATTATACGTGGTATACGAAGAAGAAGGAAGTGAGGTGGGGAAGTATCTGATAGTGTTAATGAGTAAAGATATGCCGAGGAATGTAATACAAAATCTATTCGGAGATTGAATGGAGGTTTGTCAGACGTTATAATTGTATTTTAAAGTTAAGGTGGTTGGTGTTTAGTACATAAGGAAGAGACTGTGGATAAGGTCAGAAAATAAAAGTTGAAAGGCTGAATTTGGATGAAGTGGCAACGGAATATTGAAGAAAAATGGAGCGAATCTTTGGCGAAATAGATGATGAACGAATGTATGTAAAGAACATTGGAATGTTTTTAAGGAATGCTTAATGACGACAATATCTGATACATGCCGGGGTGTATGTGAAATGGAACAAAAAGAAGTGCGACTGCATAGTGGAAAGGTAGTGAAAAATGCAGAGAGAGAAAAGGGTCTGGTAAAGAATATTACAAACTCAGCTTGGCAGTGATGAAAGATGGTGTAATGCGTTGTACAAAGAATGTTAAACGAATAGTGAAAAGTAAAGTAAAGTAGATGAAGACTTGGAGGGGGAATGAATGAGCAGTACGTGTAGAACGGAAAGTTATTCTAGAAAGCAAAGAAGGGTGATGGCCATACAGCCTAGTGGAGTGGTCGGTAGTATAAAAGATAAGAATGACGGTGTGCTATATAGTGTAAGATGAACTAATACGCAAGATACTTAATGAATATTTGAGTAAGATGGTAGGCAGTGGTGGTGTCGTAATTTCTTCAGTGGGGTAACGCAACAATAATTTTTCTTATATAGCGTTTCTATAAAATTCTACAGCGTTTTTACATTTTATGTCCATTCCCAAAAACACGTTGAAATTGAAGGGGTTAGGAAAGAAATATAGTTAGAAAGAGTATCTATTACAAAAATGTTCAGTAGAAACAGCAAAAAATATAAAGTAAAATAAAACCAGTAGGGTAACGCCGTTACCTTGCGTTAACCCCGGACTACACCACTGATGGTAGGTGAGGAAGATGAACAGGAATTAAATGTAAATGCAGTTGGTTTCAATGGCGTATATAGGAGTGCATACCAGTGAGTGAAAAATATCAAATTAGTAGTAGTTTAACGAGCACAGCAAATTGAAGTAAGAAAAGTCGCCAGGAATTGATGAGATGTGTAGTGAAATTATTAAATGTGGACGTAGAATTGTTTCATGGCTGTGGAAACTGTCAAAAGCTCAGAAAAAAGTAGATATCTACCAGGTGAATGGAGAAAAACTAATTGTACCACTTTACAAAAATAAAGATGAAATAAAATGTAAAAATTATAGGTAGTAAGAGTCTTTTAATTTTAAATACAGGGTGTTTCAGGTCGACTCTAGAAATATGGAAATTGGCGGAATTTGTAGTTTGTATTTGAAGTTTGTCATAGTAATTCCGCCAATTTCCATATTTCTAGAGTCGACCTGAAACACCCTGTATATCTGTAAAAATAGTGTCGAGAGACAAGAGTAAAAAATATTACAGGATTTTTGGTTATAAATGAGCAAGACTGCTTTACGGGAAGCAGATAATGTGTTAATCAAGTGCTTGCTGTGAAACAGCAGATTGAGAAATTGCGGCAAGAAGAAAGATGTATAAGGTTAATGAACTAAGACAGTACGGATTATAAGACATTAATTTGGATTTGTGGCAAACACTTAGATGTATTATGTCTGTGTTAAATTATACGTAAGTGCAACGAAGTTATGTGGTTAGTAATGCTTGTTTAAGAGTTAAATACTGAAAGTTAGTGGTTCAGCTTTGTTGGAGTTACGATGGGGCTTGGGCAGGGCTTCTCAAATTGCATATGGCTCAGAAATGACAACCACATCCCACAAATAATAAAATATTTACGAGTAATTGTTCACAAATGGCAAAATCTGAATATTTAAGAGCACTTAATTACAACTTTTCATATTCAATCGATAACTTTTTTTAAAATTCCGACACAGTTCGGAAACAGAATTCATAATACAGGGTGTCCCATAAGTCCGGCATCATAGGAAAAATAATAGAAAAAGGCAAAATAAAAGCTTTTATTTACAGAACGTGCTCAATATGTCCACCATTGTTTTCAATACACAAATTCAGACGTGATACCCAGTCAGCAAGCACACGGTGAATGATGTCAGGAGTAATGGTGTTACATGCCCCAATATTAATGCGCTGCCGCAAATGTTCAACACTCCTAATTTTCTCTGCGTATACCAGCGCTTTCAAGTGGCCCCAGAGATAAAAATCTAGTGGCGTGAGATCGGGCTTCTAGCTGGCCATTCCACAGGCCCTCGACGTCCTATCCAATGACCAGGGAATTGTTGGTACAGGTATTCCCTTACTTGGGTGCTGTAATGTGCAGGCGCGCTGTCTTGCTGGAACCATGTTGGGAAATTTCCTTCTTCGTTCAAGACACTGGGAAATGCTTCTTCCTTGAGCATACGTAGGTAGGTGCCTCCAGTGACATGTTCATCGAAAAAAGGGGGCCTATGATGCGATCCTTCCAAATGCCACACCATACCATCACCCGAGATGCACCTTGTTCCTTTGAAGAGGTATACCAGTGAGGGTTGTTTTGAGACCAGTAGCGGGTGTTCTGTCGATTTACCTCACCATTTCCATAAAAAACAGCCTCGTCACTGAACAGAATGGTGGACGGGAAATTGGCATCCTGAGCATAAATTATGGTTTATAGAAAAATATGAATTTCTCCTATGATGCCGGACTTATGGGACACCCTGTAGATTAGTCCTATGTTAAGTTGTTAGGTTAGATTAGGCTAGGTTAGGTTAATAATTATGGAATCTATCTCCAAATGCGTTTGGATTCCTAAATTTTACCTTTTATTTTAATAAATTAAAAAATTAAGGGATTTGTTTTCTTCAATTTATATGAATGACAGTAGTAGTCTACAAACCTACATTTGCATGATCATGGATACTGACCATTTTTACTAACTAAACACTTAAGAGGATTAGGTTTATCTACCTCTTGGTACCGTTTAAAACTTCTATCACATTTTTTCTATCTTCTGTTGACTATACAGGGTGTCCTGTAAGTCTGGAACCATAGGGTAAAATGTTTTTCCGTTTATGCGAGTGCCCATGATGTCTTTGAGTAAGGAAGAACGCATCCAGGTAATTTTGCTCGTAGGAAATCGGAGTCAGAGGGAGGTCGCTGAGGAATTTAACAGATTGCATCCGGACCGCGCGCCGATAACACACAGTTGTGACGGCAAACTTGTAGCAAAGTTCAGGGAAACGGGATCCATAGGAGATAAACCACGCAGTGGACCTTCGAGGACATCCACCGACGATGAGACAACCGCTACCATCCTCGTTCATTTCACAAACAGTCACCAAAAGTCTCCTCGGTGTTTTTATTGCCGTTTTTATCATTTTGCCCTATGGTTCCAGACTTACGGGACACCCTGTATATAAAAATGTACAAGTTTGTTATCAACCTTTTCAATACCAGCGGGACTAATGTCCCACCGGAAATATAATAATAATAATTTTATTCTTTGCTATATATAATTCATACAAAAGGTATACAGAGTAACATATAACACGCACACGCACGTGTGTATATATATATATATATGTGTGTGTGTGTGTGTGTGTGTGTGTATAAGCATATGTATAGATATTAGATAATATACACTAAACAATATTAACAACAACACATCAATAATAATATCAAAATTACAATTTATTTATTGTTTTTGAGTTGATGAGCCCATCAGTTGCTACAGGAAACATTCGTACATATATATACATGCACATCCATATACGTGTGTATATACGTGCGCGCGCGCACGTTCATACATACATACATACATGTATGTATGTAAATACACATGTCTGTACAAAAGTACATACACACACATACTTGTATATAGACGCACTCATTCGCTCATGATACATTTGGAGAAACAGGATACCTTCATGTAGTGAGGAACATAGCGAAGAACTGCCATTGACAAGCAAATTTTATGCTTTATAACTGCCATTGACAAGCAAATTTTATGCTTTATTGGCAGAACGGAGTTTTATAGTAAATCTTGATAGATAACGCATAAATTATTAACATTAATAATTAATTAATTATTAATAGTCAGTCTAAGTGTAATAAGACTATTCATCATATAATTAAATAGTAGAATTAAATGTCAATATTAACCAATAATTGATTCTTAACCAATAAAATAATTGATTCTTAACCGATAATAAGACTAACATCATATAGTAATTAAATAATATATAATTAAAATATCGAAATTATTAACTATTAGTATCTTAACAACCTTGACTTACACACATTTGGTTTTGTTTTATCAGTTATTTTTGCTTATCTATATAAAAATATGGAGGAGTGTGTAGTTTAAGTTTGTTCGTTGAACTAAGACAGGCGATACAGAGTTGCGGCTCGTATGAGTTGATGAATTTGTCTTTCAGTTTTCTTTGGAAGATTTTTAATGTCCTACATTGTTTTATCTCTTGATCAAGTGAATTCCAAAAGTTTGGACCAGTTGAGGATAAGGATAGAGTCGCACAATCTAGAGCAGTGGTACTTATTGGGCGGCTCTCGATCTAGAGCAGTGGTTCTTAACCTTTTTACTACCATGCCCCCTCTAGGAATTGGTCCTTCCCTCCACGCCCCCCTTCAATCAAAATAACATTCTCAATAACTTCTCAATATTAGCCCATGCTCTCGTTAAGAGAATAACAAATACAATTAGAGAAATTCCTGTTTCTAGGGGGGCGCGCCCCCCCGGTTAAGAACCACTGATCTAGAGTATAGTTCGGTTTTCTAATGTACGTGTCTAATTGTCTCTTGTTAAAGCGGTGTTTGTATATGGTAGGTTAGATTTGGTTTTGGATGACTTCTGATGCAATATTATGGACGATTTGATACGGATATGAGGCAATGTTTAGTTTATAGTTTTCAACTAGTTTGAGAATTTTTAACTCTTGGAACATTTGATTTGTATTTTCATTATGCTTGTTTTATTTATAGATGTTCCTAACTATTCTTTTTTGCATTACAATGGCTGTGGCGAATATTGATGCGCGTTTCCTAAAAGCAGTGATGCAGTAATTGTAGGTGTGGATACACCATGGTGAAGTATATGGATCGAAGAACCTGTTTTGGGAGTGCCACACCCGCTTTCGTAATTATGAATGAAACCTTGGCTAATTTGTTGCGTAGATCTTCAGTGTGCTCTTTGAATGAGGTGTTTAAATCGATGATGATTCCCAAAAGTTTGGCCGAGTGCATTCGCTAAATAGGGATTGAATGTATGCGTAGGTTTAAAAGGGGCAACGATTTCTTTTTTGCGATGACTATATAAGCAGCGTTTTTTTTTTAATATTTAAGGAAAGTGTGTTGGCATTAAGCCATTCATACACGCTTCGAGGTTCATTGTTGGTGGTCTTTTGGAGTGGTAGCGAGACTTTAATAATATAAATTATACTAAAATGTAACTTTTCCACAAATGCTTTTAAATGTTAATATAAATTTAGCTTTAGTCGTCGGAAAAGGAACCCAAAATATGTCATTTCAGCGACTCTGTACTGAAATATTTGATTTTCGCTAACGATAAATTGTATACTTTTGATTTACAGAAATATTCGTCAACGAATGGGTAAACAATCGTTTCTTAGCAACGACTCACGAAAGTGAAGCTGGGAGGGCGGGGTATTAAGTTGTATAGAAGTATTCCATCTAGTAGTTCGTTAATTTGTCGACATGATTTCTCGTTATTGCGTCAATACGCAATTTTTCCAATTGCGATTAGTGTAGGAATGTATTTGCCATAGTAATTTTTAACTTTTCATAGTTTTTATATTTAACAATAATTCTTGTAGTAATCTCGCATAGCTGATTTTACACACGGTACATACATTATCTCGGAATCCATTTCCCATTTTCAGTAGGATGGACACGACGTTCAAGCTTAGGATTGGCAACGTTCAAATCGTTTAACACGCACGCAAAGATACATAGCAATCATTACCGGAAATAAAGTACTATCTCAGCCTTAGGAACCCAGTATTACCCTTTCATGACGGAGATATACATCTAGTGGTACGTTAGGTCAGACTAACCTCTCCATTTACACACTTTATACACATTCCTCGGTTTCCCGTTAACTCTTGTTCCACAGTCATATCAACTCTACGTTGATTCACACATTTACTAAATACACCCTTGTCAATAATTTGCACTATTTTACAGGGCTGTGGAGTCGGTAGACCAAGCCTCCGACTCCGACTCCGACTCCTAGAATTTTAGACTCCTGCCTCTAAATAATAATATAAAATATACTTTGATTATATTAACCCAGAATGGCATTTCATCACTACCAAGTGAATCATCAGGCTACTTTTTAAGCTCAATTTCTCTAAATTTAAGTCTTAATGGTTGTAGCTATGCCATTATGGCGTTTCTGAAAAGAAAATCAACAGTAATTAGTGATATGCAGGAAAAGCTCCTAGAAAGATCATGATGTAGGGGAATCATCATAAAATAACTATAATGCAAGATAGGAGGTTAAAGCTCCTATTAGGAGCTTTAACCTGAAACAAAAAAAAAAAAAAAAAAAAAAAAAAGGAAGGAGTCGGAGTCGGTCCATTTTTACCGACTCCGACTCCTCTAGCAATGAATTTACTTCCGACTCCGACTCCACAGCCCTGCTATTTTAGGAAAATGATTTGCACCCCTTTTACTGGGTTTTTAACACATATGCTTGTACATGTTCAATGCGATGCTGTATAAATATTTGCAGCCAAAATCCTGAATTTAAAGTATAGACCTATGTTCTTGAAACAGTATGAGGTTGTTATTTCTCTATAACATTTTGTATTTTAAATCATAACTTGGTTACTGCTTAGCAGGCTTAGGATAAATATGCACTTAAAATGAGTAAATATGCATGCAAATATGCAGTAAGAAATGCATTGATATTAGTGGTGCACCGATTAATCGGTATCGGCACCTGGCATGCCGATATTAGGAAAATACCTTGCATGGCCGATTAATCGGCATGCCAGGTGCCGATACAGATTAATCGGTGCATCACTAATTAATATACATTTAATTAAATATGCAGTATCAAATATAGCTTTCAGAGAAAAATATAGCATTTTAATTTAATAGGAATATATTTATTAATGAAAAAACACTCGTTTAAAATGTATGCCGTATGATGATAATTGATCCACTACAAATGGAAAAAAATAGAAAAAAATAGTTTACAAATCATGATTACATTTAATCACAACATGTTGCTTTAAGTGTTCAAACTTCATTTTACGCCTGTAATCTGTCCGAATATTTTTGTACTCTGAGAATACTCGTTCCACGTGAACTGTAACTAAGCTAAGCTGCTTATTTCTTAGCTTTGCCAGAGGTATATCAGCGAATATAAATGCATTACATAAATCCATATTGAACTGTGAACGTTTGGGTCCAGGTTTTGGTTGACAGTCACTTAACAATTTTTGGTTTTGTTTAATAGTTTTAGCATTTACCTTCCCAACGTGCTGGCTGTTTGAAGTTGTTGTTGAACTTGGAACCTTTTAGCTGCAGAAACTACAACCTCTCAATATTTACAGAACACACTTCCATCTGTACTAAATGCGTCAAACTCTTCAACGAATGCTCTAAGAATGACGCTTTTACGCCTTTTTTCTTTTGGCATCTTGTAAAGTAGGCCTATTGTAGTCAGACACCAGCGTATCACTGATAACTTGAATGCGTGTGGAATAAGACAGTGCTGCCAAATCTAGATAAGACAATGTTGCCAGATCTAAAATTTATTTCAAATATACCCTGAAAACAGAAAAATAATTTCGAAAATGCACACACTTAAAATGTCAAATATGCAAAAACATTAAAAAATGCCTAAAATATGCATTTGCATATTCAAATATGCAAATGCATATTTATCCTAAGTCTGCTGATTAGTCTGAAATTCATATGCATAGTCCAAAACCAATTCGGTACAACATTTTGTTAAAACCTTTAGGGTTAATTTGTAGTAATACAAACACCTATTTATTGTAAAAATTCTCTACCTTCATATGATGACAACGGTGGCCAAACCCCGGCTTGCGAGCCGCATGCGGCTCTCGAGACAATTTTGGTTTTTATTGTATTTATCATAAAAGACAAAATTCATAATACAAATATAATTTTTTTTTCACATAATAAAAAAATATGAAAAAAAAACAAGGGAAAATTGTATTGACAATAAAATGCGTCATGCGTACGACAGTTTCTTTTGCGTGACAGGCATTAAGGGGGATAATTACGTAATTAACACCAATCGCCACTCACCAGTGTCCAGTACCCCTCGAGCTACCCTGCGGGCCGCGTGTAGTAACGAGTGAGTGTTTTAAAATTGGCTGCTTAGATCAAATAGTGGCTATTTTTCTCAGCTATACAAGTGAAAGTTACACAACCCCTTAGTTGATTAAAATGACTGAGCAGACAAAATGTAAGAAACGGAAATATGAATAAGAAAATAGTTTTTAAACAGAAGTGGGAGAAGAGCTTTTCCTTTACTGTTAAGGGTGGGAAACCTGTCTTATCTGCCACGTGGCACTCAATCACTTTAAAGCCAGTAACTTAAAGCGTCATCATGAAACTAACCATAAAATTTTATTACAATTTCCTCCCAAATCAGAATTGCGGAAGACTAAGTTAACAATGTTGAAATCTAGCCTAGTTGCCCAACAAACTGTACTTTCATCATTGTGTAAAACAGGTGACTTAACTACTGAAGCTAGTTTTGTTATGGCATGGAATATTGCTCGTGCTCAACTTCCCTACAGTAGTTGAGAATTTGTGAAGAATATTGCCGATGTTACTGCGAGTGATTTGAAGAATTCTGTTGCATTCAGTTTGGCCCTTGATGAATTCACAGATATTAAAGATAACCCTCAACTAGCGATATTTGTTCGTTATGTTACTGGCGATGAAAATGTGAAAGAAGAACTCTTGGACTTAATGACCCTAAGAGAAACCACCAGAGGGGTTGACATAAAGAATGCACTTGACGAGGCATTATCAAATGCTCAAGTACCATTGAATAAACTTGTCAGTGTTGCAACAGATGGAGCACCAGTTTATGGTAGGACAAAATGTAGGCCTAGTTGGGCTCTTGACACGCGATCCCAAGTATCCTGTGTCTCTCTTTATTCACTGTATCATTCACCGTGGTCATTTGGTAAGCAAGTACTTTAGATATGACAGTGTTATGAAATGTGTTCTAGAAATTGTGAATTTCATTCGTTCAAATGCAAAAACGCACCGAGCGTTTAGAAATTTTATCGAGCCAGATGACCTTTCATTCTACTGTATTGTAAGGTGGTTATCAACTAGTAATCTCCTGAATTGGTTTGTTGCACTGTTGGAGCCTATCATTGATTTCTTGAAAGAAAAGGAAAAGTCATACCCACAACTAGAAGATCACGAATGGGTGCAGGATCTGATGTTTTTTACTGATGTAATACAACACCTTCAAAATCTAAATTTGGCACTTCAGGCAAAGGATAAGGTTATTTCTGACCTTACACACAGTTTTCAGTTTCCAGAATAAAATAAAGCTCTTCCAAAAAGATCTAGTAACAAAAAAATTTGACCACTTTCCCCAGCTGAAAAACCGAGCAAACACTTTCCCTGATATTGAAATAAAAGATAGTAAATTGGAGGAATACAAAGGTAAATTAGAAGGACTAATTGATGATTTTCAGTTCAGGTTTGATGAACTAAAGAAGCTAAAACCATGCTTCGAATTTCTTGTAAATCCTTTCCTGATTGATGTCGTCAACGATGGCTGTCCTGTTACCACACCTTTTGTTACGGAAGCTGCTTCAATACAAACAGAACTTTTGGAGCTACAGGAGGACGTGGGTTTAAAGTTTATACATAAAAGCTTATCTGCAGTTGAGTTTTGGAAGCAAGTACCAGAGACAAAGTATCCTCACCTCAGGAAAATCAGTTGCCGACTATCTCAGTTTTTGGGACAACTTATTGCTGTGAAGCACTCTTCTCGGTAATGAAGTTTGTAAAGTCAAAACATCGTGCTGCCCTCACTAATGAACACCTGACTGAGCTTCTTCATACCGCCTTAGCATCACATCAGCCAGACTTTAAAGCATTAACAGCCAAAATGAAGACCCAAACTAAGCCGCCTACAAGCAGTAATTAAACAATTTAATAATGTGAGTATAACTATATATATATGTATATGTTTTTAATAATTAAATTCTTTTTAAAATATTTTGCGCTCGTACATCTGAAAAACGTCGTATGTGGCTCTTGGGGTCCAGGAAACTTGGCCACCCCTGAATTATTATATGTCGTAATGTTCAGAATGTCCCCCGGTATGGAAGATTTTTGGTACTCTGTCTACAGCCTTACAGAGAGGCCTAACATACTGTAGGCAAAGGTGGGCACCCGGGCCTCAAAAAGGACCGACGGTCCCGGTCCCGGTCCTTTCTGAAGATAGGACCTAGGAACGACTCGGTCCTAGGTCCTTATATATAATATAAGTGAAAAATTTGATTAAAATGAAATTAAAGACACCGGAAATCTTTAATTTTATTAACGTAAATTATAATTAATACAATACATAAATGATGAAAAAAAGTTAAGTTAAATGCTTGAGTTTCCCTTCAAGAAGACTAGCATTTCAAAATGGCTGTCACTGAGCCCTGACCTTTTCGGCTTGAGGACGTCCTTCCCCAAAGAGAAGAGCCTCTCCACGGCGGCACTGGATGGTGCCAGGTGTTGAAACAAGTTTCAGTTCAGTCTCGGTCTCTTTCTGAGTCTTCTGGAGTAAACGATCCATCTTCTTTAGAACTTCAAATAATCACTAAACACACTAAAATCACTAAAAAAGACCGTCCGGAATTGCTTAAAAATGGACCGTCGCTCCTCATTTCGGTCCTCACTGAGAAAGGGACCGACTTTCCCGCTCACGGTCCTTAAAACCGAGTTCCTGGAATTCGGTCCTTTTGGAACTCGGTCCTGCCCACCTTTGACTGTAGGCTTATACTAATTTGGGGCGTGATAGAATAAGATGCAATAAATGAAATTAAAAATGTTTGTATGCAAACTTACCAAGATTAACTTAGTCTATCCCCCATTTACTAGATTTTCTTTAAATTATAAGTTATATTTTTGTAGTATTAGTTTATAGAATTTTACAGTGTATTTAGATATAAATCTTATATCTGTCATGTAGTTCTTATGCTTTAACCAAATAGCCAGTGACAACAAATATCAGAATTTGGCAACCAAAAAAGTACTTGGTTGCCAAAACAGCAACAAAAACCTTTGAATCATTGTACTGGTGTGTGATGTCGCCAGGCTCTTTAATGGATGTGGATGGAGTAAAGCTTGAGAAGAAAGAATGCTAGGAATGGGAGTAAATCTGATGAATTAAGGAGAGCAATGACAATTTCAGTTAATGTATATGAAACATTATTGAAACTGAATAAAAATAATGTTCTTGTTCATAGAGGAAGAGAGTTAGCATGTGATACTGTGGTGAATGAAGAATTAGTGGTGAAAATTTAAACCTTTTGGGATTTACCTTAAATTTACCTTAAATTTACCTTAAATTTACCTTAAATTTACCTTAAAGCGCTTCTGCCTCAAGGGTGCGCTGCTCCCACGAAGTCCACTCAGCGCCTCCTGAGGCGGGGCCACGACGGGGTCGCCACCCTTCTTTTCTCTTGTTCCTGCCATACGATTTGGTCCCCTATTGAATTTGTGGGGGCTGGTCTGGCAGAGGAATACCCTGACACTGTGGGTTGGTCGGGTATGTTGGCTAAAAACATGTCCAAGTGTTTTTTAAAAGTATCTACTGGGACTGCACTTATATCTCTAAGGTACTGAGGCAAGGAGTTAAACAGGCGAGAACCCTGCCTAGAGATACTATTATATTGAAGGGTTTGAATCCTTCTCCGACTGTTTGGTGGGAGGTGATATTTTTTACACATTCTGCCAGTTCTTGTTAAGGTGGGCACAATTGGTTCAGTATTGGGGGCAACTAAAAGCCCTTCTAGAATTTTCCAGGTGTAGATTAGGATGTATCTCTCAAACCTTCTCTCTATGGAATAAAGGTTGAGGCCTCTAAGCCTATCCCAGTAGTTTAATTTGTTTTTACTCACCTGTTGCCCATCAGGTTGTTTAATATACGAGGTAAAGGTTCTTTGTAGGCCCTCAATTTTTTGCAATTCATTCTGTTTGTGGGGAAACCATAATTGAGAGCAGTAGTCAATGCGTGGAAGGACAAGTGATTTCCACAGGGTAAGCATGGTCATACTGTCCCTAGTTCTGAATGTCCTCAGTATATATCCTATTAGTTTGACTTGACAAGATATGTACGAATGCACTGGAAGTTTAAAGATTTATTAGTACCGACATTGATGGATGGATGTGAAACGCTTATTTGGCATTGTAGTTCGCTGTCAAAGGTGAAAGCAATTAAGATGAATAATATAAGAATAATGATTGGTGTGAAGCTGATTTACCTCATGAGAAATGAGGACGTTCAGGAAAGGTGTTGAGAAAAGTTAGTGGAAATAAGAATATAAGATAATATGGTACGTTGGCATGGTCATGTATAGAAACTGAATAATGACAATTTTACAGAAGGTGTACAGTATAATATCGAGTAATAATATTACTATCCTACTTGTGATAGGACGAGATAAAAGATAAATGAATACATTTAGTAAATGTGTGAATAAACTTGAAATGTATACAAATATGGTACAAGGGTTAACGAAATGAATGGAAGCGAATTTAGAGGTGTAAAGAGAGAGACGTTGATTTAACCTGACCTGACGTACCACTAAAGCAGGGGTGTTCAAACCTGTGCACGCGGGCACATTTGTGCCCCCTCGAAGCCATTTCGGTGTGCCCGCGAGTAGCCCCCAGATAAGGTTTTAGAGACCGGTTAATAGAAAGAATATTGCAATTAAAACCAGATATTTTTTTTTATGTATTTTTTATCATAATATTTCTTGTGTGCCCGCCTGTGCTCCAGCATTTGGAAAGTGTGCCGGCCTGCGAAAAAGTTTCAGCACCCCTGCATTAGAGGTATGTCTCCAACCTTGTCATGAAAGGTAACACTTGGACGTGCGGTGCGTAATAACTCAGGGTAGGCAGTAGGCACTAATAAAATCAATTGCCAACAAAGGGTCTGAAAACTATTAACAATAATTACCATCGAAATATAGAAATTAGGCATGCATCGCATTGTTACTCAACTTAATAAACCTGGTCAGAATTTCATAGCTATTTTATACCAATTAATATCCCGGTAATTAATAAAAATATTAAAAGTTCAAAATAAAATTTTAGTTATATAAGTATTTACTTACATTATTTGTAGATAAATTCCATTCGTCTCTCCTTCTGAAGAAATATTTCTGTAACCATGTCATAAAAGTTGCGTGTAGTACTTTGTTCCAGTTTTATGAACCTTTCTTTTTCTATAGAGATTAAAGCGAGCGATGAAAGCCTTTCATGTGTCATTCGATTCCTAGTGCGTGTTTTAATTCTTTTTAAAGCTGAAAATGTTCTCTCAACTGAAACGGTTGTAGCTGGAATTGTAAGGACCAATTGCGGCAGTTTCACTGCTTCGGGAAATGTTTGTTCCAGTTCATTTTTAAAAATGAAGACGAGCAAATCTTTAATAGATTTGTCTCGTAACATTGGTGCATTAATTATAGATTCCAGCCAAATCAGCTTTTAGTCTTACGAAATCAAAGAAGTTAGCATAATTCTTTTCTAAACTTTCTAGCGCTTCCCTATCAACTTGACTAGCCATTTCGGCAAACTTCTTACTGTCAACTAAAGTAATAAACCTCAAATTTTTTAAGTCATTATATCTAGCTTCCATTTGTTTAATTATATCATTCAGTATAAGACAAAAAATTCTTTCTCTCTCTTCCTTAATTGGATGTTTTATGCGACAATTGGATTCAGCAATTCCGAATCCAAACCGAAACTGCAGTTGCGTTGCCACGTTGCTACATCATACGCCCCCCATGGGTTGCTTCGTATACAGGTTAAAAATTGCCTTTATTTCCTATTGTTTTAAAGGAAAAAGCTTGGATTGACGGCACGCGCTACGAAGGATTTAGCTATTATAATTTATATGTAGGATAAAAAGCATAGCAATATGTGCCTGCTTCAGCATTACACATAATGCTACATACATAATTAGCATGGAATTTGTATGTATTTTAAGAGAAAGCATTAAGGAACTGAAAGAATGAAGTTTAAATAACTAAAAAAGTTACTTTTTTATATTTTTAGATTTATGCTAGGGCAGGCACTGCCTACCTTGCCTACCCTGAGTGCACGTCGCTGCCTGAGTGACTTGGTCTATGAGGTTGGAGTCGTACTTTATCCCGGTGACGATTTCTATGTATCCTTGTGTGTGTGTGTGTAGTTCGTTTAGTTCCGAGTTCAAGGGTTATCTTTACCCCACGCGGGATGAGAAATGGGTTCTAAGATAGTATCCATCATTCATCGCCTATTTCAAAAGTTATAAAACGAAAACGTTAATTTTGTAAATGAATTCATATATAATATATACTAGGGTGTCCGAGAATTATCTGTACAATCTTTGGCTGTTATTAAAAGTCAACCATGAAGTGTAGAAATTCCAGTGTTGTCCCATTTTACAGAGAATCTCATTACGTTTTTTCTGATACCACGTTTTGACAAGTTTTTTAGAAATGTACGCGGGGACAGACATTGATGATTTAAAAGCAAGAATCACAGCTGCTATTGAGCGAATTGATGTGGATATGCTGCAGCGTACATGGCAACATTTGGAGTATCGATTGGATGTTTTGCGAATCACTAATGGTGCACATATCGAATGTTTGTAACAACGTTACTTTAATAAAAGAAACTTTTGAAAATACAGATTCTAAATAATCTTGAATTTTACGTGTGTTATCAAGAATTTTATTAAAAGATGAAATTGTACAGATAATGTTCGGACACACTGAAATTTCTAAAAAACTTGTCAAAACTTGGTATCAGAAAAAACTTAATGAGATTCTCTGTAAAATGGGACAACACTGGAATTTCTACACTTCATGGTTGACTTTTAATAACAGCCAAAAATTGTACAGATAATTCTCGGACACCCTGTATATACGTACGTATACACTACATCATAACATTTTGGTTGAAGGCGAATTGCTATTATAGTGGTTACAGATTTGTAAGTACTGTGAGAGGGTGATTAAATTATGTAATAAGATTAAGTAAATCGAGCTTATGTGAATAGGCCTAAAACGTTTTTATTAAGTTGCAAGTATGTAAAGTTGTTTTCATTTTTATGTACTTTATACTTATTAAAACGTCTTTTGATCTATCCTGGTCTAACCTGCAGTAGGCTTTGTTGCTAGTCGTAAATTCAGGGTGGGAGAAAAGTCTTTAAGGATTTTATACATACAAATAATTTGTTAATAATAAATAAATTCCAATGCTATCACTACAGTGTATGCGATACTTTTCAAAGTAACTATACAAGGCTAGGAGGCGACAGGAGACAACAACAAAGAAAATGTCCTCGCCACTTTCAAGTCGATCCAACAACTTGAACGAGAAAAGTCGCAGAGGAATTTGGTATTTCCAAATTTTCAGTAGCAAAAATATTGAAATCATTGGTGTACCACGATTACAAACCCATTTACTCTCAGCTCATATACGACGATGATTCCGATAGACGGCTGAAACAACGAGACAAAAGTTCAACAGTGATCCAGATTTCCTTCGAAAGATCAAATTATCAGATGAATGTGCGTTCGGCTTAATGAGTAAAGGAAACACACACACAACGTTCACTACTGAGCGAAAAGAAAATCCCAAAATGCGATTGACTAAACCCGTTAAAATGGCTTACACTAACAGTTTGGGCGTGCATTGGTTATTCAGAACTCGTTTCCTTTGACATATCGAGAGATACGATGGATGGAAAACGCTATTGCCAGGTAGTGAGAAAGAAAGTTTTGCCACAGTTTACTAATGGCGTTCGCAGGAATTGGCTTTATCAACATGATGGAGCGCCGCCACATTACTCTGCAGCTGCCCGTGAGATCTGGATACGAACCTTGAAGGAAGATGGCTTGGGCGGCGAGGTCCCATCGAGTGGCCAGCCAGATCACTTGATTTAACTCCGTGTGATTTCTGGCTTTGGGCTTATTTGTGTGACAAACTCTACACTCCTGGTTTCATCTATCCAAATGTGAATGCTCTTGGCCGCAGAATAAATGAAGAACTGAAAAGGATCCCACTCGATATGTTTCACAGAGAGAATCTACAAATGTATCAAAGAGGATGGAGAACTCTATGAAAATAAAATTACAATTTAACCAAATATTTTTATGAATAAAATTCTTAGACTTTGTTTGATTTGTTTCATCATTTGAACACTTATCCGTATAATGTTGTTAACTAAGTAGTTGTACGTATAAAATCTTTAAACTTTTCTTCCACCCTTTATATAATGGTTCCAAAGTGTTAGACTATGGCTATATTAGCCAAATTGGGTTATGGTGTATGGACTACATTTTAAATAGTTTAATTTTCCCTTTTATCCTTTGGAAGTAATCTATGTAGAGATTTAATTATAAATGAAGCAATTCCTTTTTGACACTGATATCAGGAATTCAACATAAACGTGAATTTTAAAAATAAAGATTGACAAATTTATATTCATACTTTTTTCCAAAACAGAACATCACAATTTTCGAATGATGTTTATTGGTGCATGCAAAACTAGTTAACTTCTTTTCGTCCACTGGGTCGAATATGTACCGTTTCCCATGCACGCACTCATAACTTAACCCTACAAAAACTTCGGTCGTTAAGAGGTTAATTAAAGATTATTAAAAAAGATTAAACATTTAGCTATAGAAATATCTTTAATAATAACTATGATACTTTTCAGACGCTTTGTTTGGACCTCACTACTTATAATTGGGAGCATTCTTACTTTTATCACCACCGGAGTTAATATCAAGACCTATTTCGAAGTACCTTCTAAAGTTCAAATTACTTATGTTGCAGAATCTACTTTGGAACTTCCCGCTATAACCATTTGCATAAAGTACGATGAGTGACCACAAAAACCTTCTGTTAGTACTGGTTTAAAAATCATTTTTACTGACCTCAGATTAGCTAATATTTTTCTTGTGTAGCTATGTCTAGATTTTAATTTTCTTTAAATATTAAATTGTGTGTGTGTGCTCGTGTTCATGTAAGTTAACGAGGTTACTCTACCAGATTTGTATAGTTATAATAGTTAATACAACATGAATATAATCGTTGATGTCAAGAGCAATATGAACTAGTATTTATATGCTTCCCATTTTATATTTACTTTCATACTTAATAATTTTATTCACAGAGACAAGTACGACTTTAATTCTTTACTGCGTTTGTGGGAGGATGCAGGATATAGCGACAAAATGCCTCCGGATGCTGACATTATACTTCTTGCCAACTATTCCATTGATGAAATTTGGACCAGAGGAGGATTTGCGCTTGAAAGAACATTAGAATCTGTAAGATATTTTAGTTGGTTATGCAGTTATAAACATTCCTTAGTAAAATGCGTGAATTAATGAATTTTTTCGGAAACTTGAAAAAGAAACTAGTTAAAACGACTGTATTTCTAGTATCGGATCGATGATTTTAGCGGTGCCATAAGACCTCATTCCGCGTATGCCTCTTCTCTTCAGTATTTATATAAGCGATATTTTTTAAACTACACAAAACCTTAAGCCTAAAGTTTAAGGGCCAAATTAATTAAAAGAAATAGTCCAATTAACAATTACTTACGTTAAAATCAACAAAAATTGTAATATTTTATAAATGAATTATTCATTCATTCAAGAATAATCAGTGATGGCACTCCCCTTGCTCGAAAACTCCTTCAAGATATGGCACTCTATTTAAAAAAGCTTTAAAAATATATTCCCGCAACTTAACAATATTTACCGTGTAAACGGCACAACGATAAGAATTTCCCCCTGAGAAGAACAAGAATTTCTCCTGACGGAGAACATCAATTTAAATTATAATATTTAATAAAAATTTAACGCTTTAAAAATTACAAACTTCAGTCGAGACTAAATCTTTTAGAGTTACTGGTCATATATTACATTTAAAACTACCCAGCATTGGATACAATCGAGTGTTGTTGTTTTTTCGGGGGGGGGGGGGCGGTGAAGAAAGGGGATTTGCAAATTGTTGGTGTTGAAACATTCTCTCTCCGTAACTGTAATAGTGTCAATACCTTAGCTTAAAATATTTAAAAAATTAACTTCCGAGAGCTTTTAAATTAATGAACGCCAAGTAAGCACCTTTTCGAAGTGAAAATAAAATTTTTTTTTTAAGCTTGTTCGTAAAACCTTTTAAATTTTACCTAAATTTAGAGATCGATAATAATTAGTTCGTAAAATATATAAAGTATATAAAAATTGTCTAAGAGTACATATATAAAATATAAAATAAGTGTCGAATAAGTTTAAAGAAAAGTCGACAAAAATATTAAATAGTGGTATTTTGAACTCTCTCTCAACTGAAAGGGAGGCTGAGTGTAAGGCGCTTTACCGCTTAAAGAGAGGGAACGGGTGAAAAACGGGGTTGGTTAGGGGGGGGGGTGAACAAAAAGAGGTAGGGGATATATGCCTTTATCATTAACACTACACTGTTTTCTTTATTCTCCGAGAAGATGGAAAATTCATTTCAGTAGTGTATAAAAAAGGGTGAAAACTTTAAAGAAACCTTAAAAAAAAAACTCTAAGTCAAACAAACGTGCAAATTGTCGCTTAAAAGTTCAAAAACTAAATAAATTTAATCTTTGCTTGAAAGAGTTTAATTATTATCTGTCGTAAACTGTCAAACAATAAATCTATCTTATCACCGATAAACCTACTGCAAAACTTTTGAACATCACGAATTATGTACTAACCTCGACAGAGTGAAATGCACTCCTAAATGACGCAAACGATAAACTAATTGGACTTGGACTTGGACCAACTCTATGAAAAAAATGAATACAATACAAACTGAGCTGGACGAGAGTGAAACTAAGTGGGGGTCGAAAGACATTTAGAGGTTGAAGCCAGTGAACCAGCACGTTATTGTATAATGCTCAGACTGGTAATGCCGAAAGGGAAAGTTTTACGCGCACTGAAGCAAGAACTGCACCTTAATAGGCCCATTCGAACCAAAGCTAATAAATAATGCTAATGATAATCTTTATTGGCAAGAGATAAAGAACTAGTCTCGTTAGCACCGGATAAATTGATAAAGAAAATACCCCGAGATGATGTTTTGAAGGGTCACTCCAGAGAAATAAATGCGGATGAAAAATGGATGAAAGAAGAGAGAAATGACACAAATACTATAAAAAGGTTCATGCAAATACGACTTCAGGGTTGCATCTATTACTATTCAAAGCAATGTTTGAACATAATGAATAAAATGAACTACATATGGTAAAAACTAGATATTTTGACCCATATATGAGCGAGTTCTCTATACTACATAAAATGTACACACAAACATGGCATGTTCCTACTTTCAAGTCAAAAGAACGAAAAAGAGAGTACGAAGAAGGACGGGCACATATTTTGGTTCTTGCCTGAAAAAGGAAAAAAATAAGGATAATTACTTTTTAAAAGAATTAAGAGACCTGAAGGGCTGAAAGCACGAATCACTCTCCTCATGAGAACGAAATAGAATCCTAATACAAACCCAAGAGTTTGGTCCCTCATCAACGAAACCAATTACACCAAAATTTCTTCTACCACAAGTAGCAACAAATATAAGCCATCAAGTAGTAAAACCCACCACTGAACTCTCAAACACTAGACTCGGCATTCAGTTTACTCCCCCAGAACAGAAACTAAATACAGACAAACCACTGATGTCACATTGAAAAAGAAAGTTTAACACCTGGAAAAGATTAGTATTAAACCAACAGCCTAGAGGAAAAAATAATTAACTACAGATACTTCCATTGTACACGTATGTAAATGTACATGGCTTATATACGTAAAAGATGGAGAAATTGCATTTTCTGCAATATTTAATAGCAAAAACAAATGGATAAAAATAATCTGCATTATCACAGACACATCTCAGTAAATGTGAAATTGGATCCTAAAACTGTGTTTAAAAAAATAACCCAAAATATTTTTACATTTGCAAGACGAGAAAGTAAAGGCGATGATAAAATTGGACCCTTGACAAAAATCAATGAGGATCATGCAAATGACCTAAAAGAAATGAATGAACTGAATACAAAGATCGAAAATATAAGTGTTTTTGAGTAGGTATTCCATTCTTGGGGGACTTGCGGCAGCGTCATATCTTGGAGCACCGAAGGAGGGATGAAGCCATTCCTCTCTCTCTCTCTCTCTCTCTCTCTCTCTCTCTCTCTGGTGCTCGGTGAAGGAACGTGCTACCCTGGTAGCGGGAAATTTAGATACGTGGAGGCTTCTCTCTCTCTCTCTCTCTCTCTCTCTCTCTCTCTACTTGTTCTCATTTTCTCTATATTTTTCACTGCATTCCTAACATTCATTCTTGTTTCATTGATTCGTCATCCATTTCATATATTTTTATTTAGTTTTTAACTTTAATAAATTTTGTATATTCAGCGTTAATGACCTTAAATTGCGACATCAGAGGGATTATCCTTAATCATTCATTCATTCTTATTTCTTCGTCATTCGTTCATTTGTCATCCATCTCGTAATTCTGTTATTTAATTTTGAGACGTTCTTCGTTATTAATATTCGGTGCCAATGACCCCGATGTTGCGACGCCAGAGGGATTACGCCCAATCAATCAATCTATCTAATTAGCATTCCTGCTGTTTATGATGACGGTTATGGACAAAGATATCAAAGATGGTATTGTGTCGTCTTTTGCGGATGAAACAAAAATTTGCGAAGAAATCATTGGCGAAGTGGATATAACAAACATACAGACCGACAGCAAAAAAGTACTTAAGTGGAATGAAGAAAACATGAAATTCATTGATGATAAATTCCAATTTCTCGGATATGGTAGCAACACACGTACAGAATTACACCAGGATGACTATGAAACAAGCGGCACTGCACAAATTGCATCAAAATACAGTAAGAGATTTTGGAGTAATAACATAGTACAGTAGATGCAGAGTTTAGAGAACATCATCATCATAAAACTGGTATAGGAAAAACTTAAGAGCTCTCAGCATGGTCAAATTACTGAAAAGTTTTTCGTTTTACTCGGAAATGAGTACTATTCCGTTCTTACAAGTCCGCAAAGAACAAGAGAGATCGCGGACAATGAAGTCCTTTATTAAAGAATATCTTCACTTAAAATAATATAAGCGAGATGAAGATTACTGATTATGCCTGAAATCTCCAAAATTGTATTCACTGGAAAAATGCCGTGAACTATACATGATAATTAATAGAAGTATAGGAAATGCTTAAAAATCAGCTCCTAAACTTAAAAGCGAAATAGAAACGATGGAAGATGAAATGACCGTACAAGAAGGATTTGCATTCTCAGGCAATAGGACAAGGAGCCTCGAGAACGATGACAGAAAACTCGCTTATCATACGAGGCCAAAAACTCTCTTAATATCCTACCTTAGGAAATCGACTGAACAAATTCCGAAGGCAAGTCCTCTACCAGTCATGTGTGTGGTCAATTATATGAGAGTAGGATGAGAGTAGAAAGCAACTCCTCCCTCCATCAAATTATACAAATGAAAAGGGATATTGCAGAAGGGTAGGTAAAAAGGTAACAGCCAGGAAGCTCATTTACACACGACCTGAGGGTGTGTGTTCTTTAGTCCAAGCATCGACAGGGTAAGCGTCCAACTCAATTTAACCAAGGAGCCAACAGGCGGGAATAAACCAGATCCTCACCGCAACCACTGAGCTACCGAGCGCCATTTTTATTATGTACAAACTGTAACAAACATAAACTAACTTGTATGATAAAATAGCTTTGTTTAAGTACTTGTAAACCTTTTTTTTTTACAATACAGTCCGGAAAAAAAGTCTTGAACTTCCTTGGTGACTAAATAAAGTGAAAAGATTCCTAAACATTTAGACAAATTGAAAATGGTGTACTCAGGAGTATTTCGAGATGGGGAGGTAACAATTTAACAACTTTCTATTTTGGCTAAGTTTTTGTCCGTATATATTTATAATATCCTCTATTAACCCAAAATATATTTAATAAATTCAATGCATATTTTTTATTAGATGGATTATTATTTTCAACATTAAAGTCAGTGTTTTAGGTAGAATAATTATCTTTATTAATGATAATTATCTCTCATTATTAATTGCAATTGTCTTCAAACGCGTAAATAAGTAATTACTGAGATTTATTGCATTCTATTATATCAAATCTTAATGACAGAAGGACTAACTTTTAAGCTGTGGCAATCGTGTTACGAGAGTAACAAATATAATAAGTTTTAGGCCTAATTTTATGGTTATAAATCCAATAAAGACTAATATATTATGAATATAAAAACAAAACTTTCAATATGATGATAAAAACCCACTCTAATAGACAGAGTTTATTTCCACAACAGTTTCGATGCCCACTGGCTTCGTTTTTCTGTATCCACCCGAAGAGGATGCCAGTGGGCATCGAAACTGTTGTGGAAATAAACTCTGTCTATTAGAGTGGGTTTTTATCATATTTTGACTTTCACGTAGAAAACAAGTTTTTGCATTTAAAACTTTCAATTATTTAATGTTTTTTTAAAGTGCGCCACTAAATATTAATAATATATGTAAATTAAAATTAAACATAATTGAGACATAAAATGTTTCTCCACACTTCTTTCAATAGTAGTATAGTAGTAAAAAATAACGCAAACATAACACGCTTAATCTACTTTATCTACAAGAGAACAATTCTCTGCATTTGAGGAAGATTCTCGACGCCTCGCCAGTTTGAGCCTTCGGTCAAAACGTTGTTTGCAGAAAGTCCTACAACCATTAAAACACTTATCTAATTATGATAGTCAATGAGAAATTTAGGTCAAAGTCTGGACACTTCAGTGATCTTTTATCGACCAGGATGACTAGCAGGTTATGCTAAGTTAAGTTAATTTTAGGTCAGGTTTGATTCGGATCACCTTACCAAGATGGCGATAAAATATTTCATCGACGTTTTGGTTAATGTAGGGTAATAATTAAATTATCTTCCTTCCACCATCTAGCTAATGGACAACAGAAAACGGCTTGATTCCTCACAGAGCCGTACGCTATACATCAATGGTTAATACACAAATTACCGTGTGTCGTGGCTAGTGACGTCGTCATCGTATGAATAATCATCGAAGAAAGACTTGCCGTGATGGCCCAGCTGCACCCCGTTAGCCACTCAGAGTTTACCTTTTAAAACCCTCTACTAAAATGAGGACTGTACAAGATGTTCGCGTATCGGATAATCAAAAGATGCAATGAAAAAAAAACTTTTGAGTCCACTAAATTATTGTTTGTGGCTCTCCTGGCAAGGGGCCGTTCAAGTTTTATGCAACACAAAAAAGAAGACACTTTGACCCCCCCCTCCCACCAAATCCCCTATGTAACACTTTGTAACATTTTGGAGAATCCCTTTACCTCGGGCGTTACGCAATGCGATAAATTTTTACTCCCCTTTATACAACTATTCTTCCTAAGTCACTTTAATATAAAAATTAAACATTAAAATAAATTAAGAACAATTTTTATTCGGAAGTGAAACTTGTTTCCTTCGATGCCCCCTGCCCCGCGAAAATTTCCCTTAACCCTAAAAGGACGAAGCTCCATATTTGTAACCTTTCAAATACACGCATTCATAATTTAACACTACAAACAATTCCGGCGTTAAAGGGTTAATCCAGTGTTTTAAACCATGAATTACAGGGAACCCCTTTTCATTGAACTCTTTCAGAAGTGTTAACATTTTGTTCTGAAGTCGAAACATGTCTTCCAAGTTCATTTGAAAACTTTAACTCGTAAAAATAATAATAATTCAGTTACATAAAATTTTTTGTCACGTAACGCATCAGGTGATCCCTCCCACAACACTTTGTAACACCTGCATAAACACCCTAATCTTCCTCAGTGTGTTACGTAATACTTGAACAGTCCCCGAGAGAAAGTGAACAGGACTCCGTGTAACAGCGTCAAAATTCTAAAGCCAAGACCCTTGTGGGTGAATGGGAGATAATGCCCATGGATGTCATGCGTTAGACTATTGGTGCATGTTGCTGCAGGTTTCGCCGTTACTATAAGGCAAAAGGGAAACATTTCGAGTTTTAATGTATAATTCCTGTTCTATGAATAGATAAGTTTCGAAAATGTATCGGTTTACATTTTCACCTTTCATGATCAAGAAACTTTAAATTTGTAACAGAACTTGAACTGTCACCCTGTAGATCCATTTTCGTCACCGAATGCGTTCGATAATACTTTCATCGCTGATGCAAGGAAGGAGAACAGTTGTTTTAGCACGAAGAGTACGATATATTTATCGGCTTTAAGTGCAATCGCGCTACATAAGATGGAAAGAAATGGCAGTTCAGTGAAATACTGGGAATAAGTGGGACTTGAACCCGCATTCCGTAGTCTTGACTTCGCTTGGGTATGGAGTTTCCTGTTTTTCCCCTTTTAAATTTATTTAGGCTTAAACCATTTATAAAATATTAGACTATCACAGGGGCGTACCTAAAGTATTTGGCACCCGGGGCGGATCCTTCCTTTGGCATCCCCAATAAATAATTTTAAAATTTAAACACACAGAAAAATATATTGTTTGCAAGTAGATTTTTAAACAGCATAGTACTGTCATAAGCAAATTGGAAATAAGAAAAATGCAGGACATTAAAAATTCAGTGAACAGGTAATACTGCATTTTATTTTATACAAAATATACACAAAATCCAGTCTCAACGCTCAGCCTATTCTTCAAAGGTAAATAGAGAGGATTCAGTCTCTGCTTTCAAGCCTTAATTTCTGCAAATTGATCAATGACCTCATCAAAATTCACCTTTGTATATTCATGTTCAATTGAAAGTAAAGCCAGATTTGTCAATCTTGTCTGACTCATGGTCGAGCGAAAGAAATTTTTTATCAATTTCAATTTGGAAAAACTTCTTTCACATGAAACAATAACACACAGACAGTCAAAAAGAATCTCAGTGACAAGCTTGGCAAAGATTCACAAAAATCCCATTTCACAATAAACTCCAGAAACTGCAATGCTGTCCATTTCTTTGACTCTTCAACATTGATTTTGGCAGCTTCCAAATGCCTCCGAAGTCATCCCATTTCCACACTATCATCATCATCAGAGAATTCATCGAAAATCTGAGTCAAATTTGGAATATACTTCCAAAGTTCTTTTCTATTGCAACAACCAGAGTGTTTGGCTGAATAACAGCGAAGATTGACAAAATCTGATCCATTGCCTTAGAACGAATCTCCAATTCTTGATGAAAGCGATCAAGACATTCAAACATTGCCCTTTTTACTTCCTCTGGCAATGTGAGACCAGCATCCTTTGCCATCTCTCCTGGCATCCTTTTTCGGCGCTTTACTCTCCCTCTTCTCTCCATAGAAATGTCTATTTCCTCACACTTTGTAGTTGCATAATGAATGACCCTCTCCACAATTTCATTGTGCTGATCTTCAAGAAACAGTTTTAGAGCTTGGAGCTTCACAATGCACTTTTCAAGGCTGATTACAACTGTTTGCAAATACTTTTGTGCGAGATTAATTTCTTCCAGGACTTCACACAAAAAGAAAGGTAACTCAAAAAAGAGAATCACATACAGCAGATAGCAAAATCTGAGCTGATCCTCTTGTGTCCACATTTTCTTTGGGATCGCACAGTACTTCAAGGGTTGAGGTTAGCTTTTCAAAATTTGCCTTCAGTGGTTTCACAGCGTCATAATGAGCACTCCATCTTGTCTGGGAAAGTCTCTTGACTGTCATACCTACATTTTCCATCAGCACTTCTCATCGATGAGTTGAGACTGAAAAGAAGGAATAGACACACTCCAAGGTTCCAAAAAAGTCACGCATGAAGAAACGCTTCCAAATGAATGCACTCCACAAAGGTTCAGAGAATGATTGCACAAGGCACAAACAAAGCCTTGGGATTAATCTCTCTGATCTTTGACTGAACACCACAATGAATCCAATTTCCAGCCATAGTTGCAGTGTTGTCATATCCTTGACCACGGCACAGGTTTGTCCAGTCCATCTCTCTCCAGGTGTCTCAGGATATCCCCTGTGAGCTGAGCAGCAGTCTTTCCGGCAATAGGGAAGAAGCCCAAGAATGATTCCTTTAATTCAACTTTGTCACATTCAATATGGACGTATCTGATCACTTCACACATCTGATCAGTGTGGGACACATCAGGAGTGCTGTCAAAAAGAATCCCAAAACACTTTGCTCTCTTGATATCAGCCACTATTGTCCCTTCGACGTAATTCCCTAAAAGGCAAATGAATTCATTCTGAATCTTTGGGGATAAATACGAAGCCACCATCCTCCCAGATGGAATAGAATGCTTAATCCTTACAAAATGTTCTTTCAAAACTGGATCATAATTTATTTTATAGTGGCAATTAACATTAAGCTGTTGTAGTAGTTTGAACATTTTTTTAAAAAATTTTCTTTGACGAATTTTTCATTTGGTTTGAGAACTTGTACTGGTATTTTAACTCTCCCGATGGCACCAGGGCCGGATTAAGCATTGTTAGGGCCGGGGGCAATGAATATTTTCGGGCCGGTGTCACTAGAAAAACAATTCTTTACCTGATACATCATACATGAGTGATGTGATCAGCTGACTGGGATCGATCAACAGAAAACGAAACAATGATGTGATTACAGAAAATGTGTACTTTGTTCACATAAATGAGATACTAAACTAGGTTTTGTAGAAGCGGAATCTAGAATTTTTTTTCTTCCTCACGGTCGACCAATTATTTCAACGGTAGATTATAGCGTTTACATAGTTTCTTGGGGTCGGTCAGCATGCATCTGGGGCCGGGGGCAAATGCCCCCTTTGCCCCCATTATAATCCGCTACTGGCTGTCACCCGGGGCGGACCGCCCCCCCTCGCACCCCCCCCCCCCCTTAGTACGCCACTGGACTAACCACTTTTTTGAAGAAACAACTATACATATGATCTGATAGGTTCCCCTTCCCACAGCAAGCATTGCAGAAAGTGAGTTCGTATTAGCAGGTTCAATATTACCAACCTTTGCGAGTTCTGTGACGAACACCATTTACAAACAAAATGATTAAGCATAAGGACCAAAAGCCCAATAACGATTAAAGGAGCCTCAGTTGTCTCGTCTCGCTTCCAATGTTATTACTTATTAGTAAGGAAAAAGTTACACATAAAAGCCTTACATCAAATGTATTACATTACTTATCATATAAAGCATTTCATTACGCCAAATGCACTCCTTATTTTCCTTGTTTTAGTGTTTCGTTGGACCAGGAAGACTATGTGAGGAAGTTGGGAAATGGAAAAAAACATTTACGCGATATGGACTTTGCTACACCTACTATGGTATGAAATTCATTAATTTTACAAAAACAAATAATAATAATTCTCATACAGAGTGAATAATCCATTATTACATAAATGCTGTTAACATAGTATTAGCTATAATTTCTTCTTTTTCACTCTATTTTACTTCAAAATTTAGGTCTTGAAATATTTTAGATTTAGTTAACCTTCGAAACTTTGTGTTTAATAGAAAACTGTATAGTTTTAGGGGAACAATTTTATATTTAATTTTAATTTGAGCATTCGTAAATAGTTACACAAGAAAGTTTTGTCGATGAAAGGTTTCATAATAACATTTATTACTGATTCATATACCAGCCCTGCCTATTTATTTATTTTCTCAATATTTATCTGAATAACTTAAGATTTAAACTATCGGAAATAGTTAGTTATTCAGATGGTCTGGTTAAGTGGTTTGACGAGAACTAATAGTTTATTAGTATGATTTAGACTAGTTTACATAATATACTCGGTTAACTTTGTCTAGTTGGTAATGAAACTGATAAATTTTTAATCTTTTAGATGCTCATTCTGTGAATTCTGGAAATCTCTTCGGATTTTTCGTGAAATTAAAATTTCGTAAACATCCATACGGACTGCCTTTTAATGGGTTTATAGTAAGTACATGTTTTCAGTATATGCTTTTAGTAAGTAATTATGCAGGCAGGTGGGCGAAATTGAAGTCGTGTGTGTGATAATTTACAGATGTAGTTAGGTAATTTTATTTATTTTTTGAGGTAACATTTTCGGTACCTGAGAACATTAAAAATGTGTATAAAAATTTTAGAAGCATTTTCACTGTCGAAAAAAAGATGTTTGTCCCAATTAGGTTGAGCTAGGCTAGGCTTATGCTATGCTATGCTATGCTAGATTAATCTAGGCTAGGCTAGGCGCTAGATTTAACAGAAACCATCCTTCCAGCCCTCGAAACACTTATCACGTTGTTCTCAGTTCGATAGCACTAAGGTTAGGTTAAATTAGGGTTGGTTAATTAGTATTTTAGATATGAATTCGGGACCTCGCTTATGAGATACGCACACGTTTGTGTGTGTGTGTGTGTGTTTAGTATATAAAACAGGAGATATTTTAACGTGCAGCTGTGAACAAAAATTGCGCAGTTCTGTAGGCAAATGTGTGCAGTTCAAAGTTTAATTTAAGGTATGTTAGCCCATAAAGTACTTATGAACTAAAGAATAAAATTTTAAAATATATGTTCACATTTTTTATTGAAAACGTGTATGAAGTAAATAGCATTGGTGAGTAAACAGGATATTGGATAATGCAGGATAAGTTATGTTTCATCTATCTGTGGCCTATAAAACGTTCAGTTCTAAAAAATCCTTAAAAAAAACCTTGATATAAAATTATCCTTATGTTAACTGTTATTAAATAAAATAAATAGTCCAGCTTCACAATTATTTGTTGTTGTAAATTGCAAGACTAATGTATTTATTTTATTAATTAATAATAATAATAATAATAAAGATTATTCAATTAAATTCAAAGAATAAAATTATTCAATTAAATTCGAAAAATATAACTGCTGTCGTTTAGTGAGGACCATTTCAAAATAATCTCTAGCATAAAAGTTGTTGTATTAAGTTAGAAAATTCCATTAAGATGCGTTTGTTTTTTATAAAATAATAAACTTCTCAGTCGTGCAAACACGACTTTTATGTGCTTCTTTTGGTACGCGTATATAATGATTTACGTATAGAATGGCTATTTAAGCTATACACGTACAGTCAATGCAGGGTGCAGTGTGTGTTGTGAAACTCTTGTCTTTTTTACTGACAAGAAACCTGGATTATTCTATAATTTATCCTGCAGACCCATCACTAGCGGGGGTTGGGGAGTTCGAACGAATCACCCCCCCCCCCCCCCCCCTCCCCAAATATTTTTCAGCTAAGTTTTTTTAATCTCGTGTATGTTAGCAGATCTTAATTTATTTGCATAATTTTTAATGCTACTTTATTTGACCTGTCTTTTAGGGCCGGGGTTCCACACGCGCGCGCGCACACACACACACACACACACACACACACACACTATATATATATATATAAATATAAATTTGAAGGGTATCGCGTCCTCTGCATTTGATATTGCAGCTGCCTCAGATTAAGGTGGTGTTCCTGTTCGGTGTGGTCCTGTTACTTCTGGCTATTCTGCTGGTGGGAATGTAGTAATTGGCGGTGATATAGGGTTAAAGGAGGATATATATATATATATATATATATATATATATATATATATACAGGGTGGGCCGTAAGTTTCCATACATAGGAAAAATAAACATTTTTTTATGGACAACCATTTTTATTTATATAATATGCTCTACATGGTTGCCATTGTTTTGAAAACACATTTCAATACGTGTTCCCCACTGTTGATGAACACGCATTAGCACAGTTGACGTTATGCTTGTAATGGCGTTGGTGATACGTTCCTTTAGATGATTTATGTCTCGTATCTTTTCCTGATACACCATGGCCTTCAAGTGCCCCCAAAGATAGAAATCAAGGGGGTGAGATCTGGGGATCTGGGAGGCCACTCCACAGGACCACGCCGACCAATCCAAGCATCCGGAAACTGCTGATCCAAATACCGACGCACGTGAAGACCATAATGAGGTGGAGCTCCATCTTGCTGGAAGTAAACTGGGAAGTTACCTTCCTCGTTTAGCAGGGATGGGAAAATCTCTTCTTGCAACATGTTAAGATACCTTTCGGCATTAAGATTTCCACTGACAAAAATTGGTCCAATAATTCTGTCACCCCATATCCCGGCCCACACCATCACTTTACCGGCACCTTGCATCTTCGTCGGACTCAGCCAGTTAGGGTTAGCATTACTCCAATAACGTATGTTTTGCCGATTAACCTCTCCATTGACGTAAAAATTTGCTTCATCAGTAAACAAGATCTTAGTTGAAAAGTTTGCATCCTCGTTCACTTTGGTTAATGCCCATTCACAGAATTCCATCCGTCTATCCGGGTCGTCTTCACTCAAATGCTGTGCCATATGCAATTTGTATGGATGCCATTTGTTTGCTTTCAAAATGCGCCTGATACTCGATCTGCTGACACCACTTTCTGCAGACAACCGTCGTGTACTTTTTCTGGGACTCCGTGTAAGCGCTGTAAGTATCGTAGCTGTTGTGTCTTCATCGGTGTCTGTACGTCTTGGACCACTTCGCGGTTGATCTGCAACATTTCCAGTTTTCTGAAACTTGTTAATAAGTTTTGCCACAGTGTCGTGTGTGATGTTCGTTCCATGTTGTCTGTTAAAGTTCATTGCAACCATGCGACTGCTTCCCGACCCAGCCTCAGTATGATTTCAATTCGTTGCTCTTTCGTCAAACGCATATTCTTAGGGTATCTGAAACATAAAAACAAACGTTTAAATTTTCCTATGTATGGAAACTTACGGCCCACCCTGTATATATATATATATATATGCTTGTTGAGCGTGTACGCCAAGACGTAAATGTGAGGTATTAAATGTCGTTTATCAATCAATTTTCACGCACTTTTGAAGAAAAAAACTTAAAATCGCTGGGCTTCCGGACCTCCGCCCGAGACCCCCTAGTTGTAGGCTTCGCTTTGCTCGGCAGTGATTACTAATTCCCCAGATAATTATCACCGATTACGCAGGCACTAAGCATTTCGAACCCCCATTTTTAAAATCCTACCGACGGACCTGTCCTGTATACAGTGATAAAGAAATGCAAAAAACTTCACTTTTCTACGTGAAGGTCAAAATATGATAATAAAAACCCACTTTAATAGACAGAATTTATTTCCACAACAGTTTCGATGCCCACTGATATCCTCTTCGGGTGGAAATAAACTCTGTCTATTAGAGTGGGTTTTTATTATCATACAGTGATAGAGAGTAATGCAGCTCTTGATGGAAAATTAATGTAAAGACGAAAGAAGTGAGGTATTATTTCGTCGTGACATGTCACGTATAGACTAACCCTCTATCGACGTCTGGGTCGAATAAATACCATTTCAAATACACTTCCGGCGTTAAAGGGTTAAATTGTGTGGTTTTGTCAAGTTCTTTACCCTCAATTAATTGTAGTTTCAAGTATTTCTACATTTTAGTTTCGTAAAACTGTGGAAGTTTGTTTGGTTGAGTTGTTTAACCTCCTTCGCAACATCTAAGGTCATATATAACGGAGGGGACATAATTCTGGACGCGGAGCATGGTCACCCGATACAACTACAACCAAGCCTCGACGTACCCCATACTGTGAAAGTATTAGTATCGTTTTGTTATATCTTTAAAGTAAAGAGTATTGCATTTCGTTTTTCAAGGTTTTGCATTTCAAATCCAATATATTTACCTTGTCATTTCTTCGATTAAACATACACTGCGTTCGTATTTTGTTGCACAAAAAAGTAGAAAATAGACCTCCACATAAATTTAACTCTCTCACGACTGACGGGACTTAGTCCCACCGGAAATAATATAAATTCTACTAGAATGCAACGTTTCCATAAATGTTTCTACATGTTTATGTAGGTGTCGTTTAGTTGTCGGAAAAGGTACCCAAAATGTGTGTCATTTCAGTGATCTGTTACTAAGGCGTCGTCGACGTGGGCAAAAACCACGGGCGGCTGCGGGCGGTTAACGTAACACTCAATTTCGCACGTAACAAGCATTCCTAGAGATGTAACAACAACCCTTTCGAAACTTCAGAAACTTTCACTTCTATATTCTAGAAATTTCCAAATTAGGACTGAGTTTGAAGTTTGGGAAATTTCCTAAACTTTATAATAGAGTATATTAAAATGTAAATTACTGTAGAGCAGTGGTTCCCAAACTGTGTTCCGCGGAACCCTGGGGTTCCACAGAGGCTTAACAAGGGTTCCGTGACACGTTTTCCAATCAGTCTAATCAGGTCTTAATGTTAAGGTCTAATTAAGGTCCTAATATTTATACATAATTTTACCTTGTGGCTCTTTGTTAAATAATATTTTATATTCTTATTCTGACTTAAAATGGCACCATCGTGGATTTGGGATCACTAAATATTTTTCGCTAAAATTAAAATCTGCTAAGTATATGTAAATAAATTTTCGCTACTCGGCAACTGCAAAAGTGTAATTTGGCAGATTTTAATTTTAACGATTTTATAAAAGACTAGTTCTATTAGTACTGTTTTAAAATAAATATCATATAAATTCTGCCATAGTATTTAAAATTTGTCAAATTATTTATGACAAATTTTAATATATATATTTTACTCGTGAGAATTTAACTGTAATTAATTTTGAGCAATATGGTTTCGCTAAAATTAAAATTTTCTAAGTTGCCAGTTGATTTGATGTGCACTTTCGTAATTAATTGTGAACCAATCAGTATAACTATAGCCGTTGGCGTGGTGCACTGTCAAGTTAATTTCTGATAGGCTTTATTTACTTAAGTGTTTTCAGTGTAAAAACTTGTACAGTATTGTGTTCATCACTAAAATCTGTAAGTTTTGGTTGCTCAATAAATATTTTACAGCTCTAAGTCTAATATATATATATATATATATATATATATATATATATATATATATATGGAGTTGGGGTTCCGCGAAATAAAAACAAGTCTGTAAGGTTCCGACAGTTAGTAAAGTTTGGGAACCACTGCTATAGAGTATTATATAAAAGTACTGAACATGTATTGCACTATTTTACATAAAAATTATAGGTAAAATTCCTGAGTCCAAACACAGTTTGCGGATAGTACACACTTATTAACAACCTAACCTAATCAAACCATATCAAATCTAATCAACCTAACCTAATCAAACCATATCAAATCTAATCAACCTAATCAAACCATATCAAATCTAATCAACCTAACCTAATCAAACCATATCAAATCTAATCAACCTAACCTAATCAAACCATGTCAAATCTAATCAACCTAACCTAATCAAACCATGTCAAATCTAATCAACCTAACCTAATCAAACCATGTCAAATCTAATCTAACCTAATCAAACCATGTCAAATCTAATCAACCTAACCTAATCAAACCATGTCAAATCTAATCAACCTAACCTAATCAAACCATGTCAAATCTAATCAACCTAACCTAATCAAACCATGTCAAATCTAATCAACCTAACCTAATCAAACCATGTCAAATCTAATCAACCTAACCTAATCAAACCATGTCAAATCTAATCAACCTAACCTAATCAAACCATGTCAAATCTAATCAACCTAACCTAATCAAACCATGTCAAATCTAATCAACCTAACCTAATCAAACCATGTCAAATCTAATCAACCTAACCTAATCAAACCATGTCAAATCTAATCAACCTAACCTAATCAAACCATGTCAAATCTAATCAACCTAACCTAATCAAACCATGTCAAATCTAATCAACCTAACCTAATCAAACCATGTCAAATCTAATCAACCTAACCTAATCAAACCATGTCAAATCTAATCAACCTAACCTAATCAAACCATGTCAAATCTAATCAACCTAACCTAATCAAACCATGTCAAATCTAATCAACCTAACCTAATCAAACCATGTCAAATCTAATCAACCTAACCTAATCAAACCATGTCAAATCTAATCAACCTAACCTAATCAAACCATGTCAAATCTAATCAACCTAACCTAATCAAACCATGTCAAATCTAATCAACCTAACCTAATCAAACCATGTCAAATCTAATCAACCTAACCTAATCAAACCATGTCAAATCTAATCAACCTAACCTAATCAAACCATGTCAAATCTAATCAACCTAACCTAATCAAACCATGTCAAATCTAATCAACCTAACCTAATCAAACCATGTCAAATCTAATCAACCTAACCTAATCAAACCATGTCAAATCTAATCAACCTAACCTAATCAAACCATGTCAAATCTAATCAACCTAACCTAATCAAACCATGTCAAATCTAATCAACCTAACCTAATCAAACCATGTCAAATCTAATCAACCTAACCTAATCAAAACATGTCAAATCTAATCAACCTAACCTAATCAAAACATGTCAAATCTAATCAACCTAACCTAATCAAAACATGTCAAATCTAATCAACCTAACCTAATCAAAACATGTCAAATCTAATCAACCTAACCTAATCAAAACATGTCAAATCTAATCAACCTAACCTAATCAAAACATGTCAAATCTAATCAACCTAACCTAATCAAACATGTCAAATCTAATCAACCTAACCTAATCAAAACATGTCAAATCTAATCAACCTAACCTAATCAAAACATGTCAAATCTAATCAACCTAACCTAATCAAAACATGTCAAATCTAATCAACCTAACCTAATCAAAACATGTCAAATCTAATCAACCTAACCTAATCAAAACATGTCAAATCTAATCAACCTAACCTAATCAAAACATGTCAAATCTAATCAACCTAACCTAATCAAAACATGTCAAATCTAATCAACCTAACCTAATCAAAACATGTCAAATCTAATCAACCTAACCTAATCAAAACATGTCAAATCTAATCAACCTAACCTAATCAAACCATGTCAAATCTAATCAACCTAACCTAATCAAACCATGTCAAATCTAATCAACCTAACCTAATCAAACCATGTCAAATCTAATCAACCTAACCTAA
Organism: Bathynomus jamesi; assembly: GCA_023014485.1. Lineage (NCBI taxonomy): Eukaryota > Metazoa > Arthropoda > Malacostraca > Isopoda > Cirolanidae > Bathynomus > Bathynomus jamesi. The sequence continues at coordinate 145,564 of JAJOZX010001009.1, forward strand.
TCAAACCATGTCAAATCTAATCAACCTAACCTAATCAAACCATGTCAAATCTAATCAACCTAACCTAATCAAACCATGTCAAATCTAATCAACCTAACCTAATCAAACCATGTCAAATCTAATCAACCTAACCTAATCAAACCATGTCAAATCTAATCAACCTAACCTAATCAAACCATGTCAAATCTAATCAACCTAACCTAATCAAACCATGTCAAATCTAATCAACCTAACCTAATCAAACCATGTCAAATCTAATCAACCTAACCTAATCAAACCATGTCAAATCTAATCAACCTAACCTAATCAAACCATGTCAAATCTAATCAACCTAACCTAATCAAACCATGTCAAATCTAATCAACCTAACCTAATCAAACCATGTCAAATCTAATCAACCTAACCTAATCAAACCATGTCAAATCTAATCAACCTAACCTAATCAAACCATGTCAAATCTAATCAACCTAACCTAATCAAACCATGTCAAATCTAATCAACCTAACCTAATCAAACCATGTCAAATCTAATCAACCTAACCTAATCAAACCATGTCAAATCTAATCAACCTAACCTAATCAAACCATGTCAAATCTAATCAACCTAACCTAATCAAACCATGTCAAATCTAACACATCACTAAGCTATTATGGACTCTGTCTCTGAACTGCAGCTGGATTCTGAAAATTTTGCCATAATTCATACTGTTCAAATTGTCTCCCACTAAAGTGCTTTAGGGAAAAAAAAAGAAAAATATCTTGAGTTAATTTCAATCAAAACTAAATTTAGTTAAAAATTTGGTGAAATTCCAAATGCAGTTTTGAGACAGCGTTCATAACAGCTTAATTGGTAATATATTAAATTGGGTTTCGTTGGTTTGGGTTAGACTAGATTAGGTTGGTTATGTTAGTCTCGTGGAGAACAAATTACACTAGGTTAGGTGGTCATTTTAGATTGGCTAAAATTGGTCATGTGGGAAGTACAGTAACTAACCAATCAGGATTTTGGTAACAAGTTTCCCAAAACAGGTCTCTGTGAAACTTAATATCTACCATTCTTTTTATTATTGTATAATTCTTTCATATAATTCTTGACACTCTTATATTATCCCCAAATATAAGATTTCAACAATTACAATAATATAATTCTGTATTTGGAGTTTAATAAAGAGGATATATGTAATTCTGAAGAAAATTAGTTAAAAAAAATGCTGCATTAATTTGGAAATTGCTTTAACAGATGACGCGGAATAAGACATCATAACCAGTGTTGGTAGGACTCAAAACTGGTCTCGATACCTTTTTTTTTCTGGTCTGTCTTGGTCTTGGCTATAGTGGTCTCAACTACATCACTGTGATGTTCAAGTGCACCTATCTAGTTTTAAGTAGGCAGTTAACTGTAGGAAAATGTCTCAAACTATGAATTTGTGCATAAAATATGAGTAAATTTTGCAACTGTCACTTAATAACCTCTTTAGGATCTTTATTCTTGAATGTGAAATACAGAGCTTAGGAATTGGGCATTACACAATATTGAATACATGCAAAAATTGCATATGTTCTCGGTTTCGTCTCGGTCTCGAGACTTTTTCTCCGTGGTCTCGGTCTCGAGACTTTTTCTCCGTGGTCTCGGTCTCGAGACTTTTTCTCCGTGGTCTCGGTCTCGAGACTTTTTCTCCGTGGTCTCGGTCTCGAGACTTTTTCTCCGTGGTCTCGGTCTCGAGACTTTTTCTCCGTGGTCTCGACTGCATCCCCTGACCGTAACCTTAGATCTTATCAATGAGTTAAAAGCGTTATCAAGACGACTTTCATATCGTTCTCCAAAAGAAATTTTACTTTTTTATTGGAAAATAAGTTGGTCTTTATTTTCTAACGTTTATATAGTGTTACAAATTTTTCTAATACTACCGGTAACTGTTGCGTCTTCAAACCGTAGTTTCTCAAAATTGAAATTAATAAAATCTGCGGTCTACAATGTTGCACGAAAGATTGGATGGACTCTATATTATTTGAACTGAAAGCGACATTAGCAGACATTTTAAATTTAGAAGAGGTTGTACAAGATTTTGCTGCATTAAAAGACCGGAAAAGAGTTCTTTAATGGACGAGCACTTATTTTTTCTTTGTAAATTAATTAATTTTGGTGGTTGTGACGCAACGAGTGAAACTATTTGTTAATATGTTTCTCTCAGTTCTTATACACTTAAGTAAATTATTATTAGTTTATTTAAGTTATTGAATTTATAATAACTTTTTTAGTAAAATTTTGGATACTTTTTTCTGTAAGGGAAGTCCATATCACTCTTTGCCCACGTATTAAAAATTCATCGGGCCGTCCCTGATGATAAAACATATTTTTCGGTTTAATGAAACTTATACCTGTTGTTAAAGGGGTAAAAGAAGTTGTTCCATTGTATCTGATAGGTTTTACCTCGTCGTCGTCGTGGTAAAAATATTTCTTAAAGTGTCCATTAAGTATTTTAATTCAGTTTTGTTTTTCGCATTTTCTGAAAGATTTTACTCTGGAAATTATTTTTAAAAGTCGATTATTACTTTTTTCCCTCATAGTCAGGTTCACTATGTATTTTCAAATTTTATGGAGATTAGCAAACCAGTACATTTTTGAGAAGCTTATGGCATCAGGAATATGAAAAATAATGATTACATTTGCGCAGATGCCTGTTTGGCGGCAGTTGCAACAGTGTTTATAAATCTTGATGCTTCAATAATTTTGCAGTATTTTTGCAGTAGTGTTGCAATATTTAATTTTATACTGTAAAAATTTATGTTAACACAACTAGTACACAATTATCTTGGTGTTGGTTAATATAATAGTGGCTCTCTTTCTTTTCAGTGCCTGAGTCATTATGAGTGAAGACCCGGGAACCAGCAAGTTGAGTTCGGTCAAGTCGTCCATGGACATAGTAGACTGGAAGCAGTGCATTCTTTGTCAGAAGTCCACTGCCAGCAAAGGAACACTTGTTCAATATCCCAGAACAGAATCATACCAGAAACTACTCGATGTAGTGGAAGAAAGAGCCAGCTTACAGGATGAAAAATATGTTGACATCCAAAGACGCCTCAAAGACTACCAAAGAAATATTGATTGAAAGGAAACCCATGTGGCATCGCAGTTGTTATTCTGATGCCACAAATCAAATATCCACACAGCGAGCAAGAGACCGCTTGCAGCCTGCTATGTCTACAGGAACCTATGCTGTGAAAAAACGTGGGCATAAAAGAACAAGCTCTGAAATGGAACAATCAGCAACCCCAGGCACCTCAGCACCTTTCACTAGATCTGCGACAGAACCGTTGACAAGGGATCACTGCTTCTTATGTCAAGAAGATGATGACCAGCGTCTCTTCACCGTACGAACTGAAAACGCGGGGAAGGCACTTAGACGAGCTGTGGATATTTCCCAAGATCCAGTATTGATGACAAGACTAAGCAATGCACTCTCACCAAGTGATGCCCATGCGATAGATGTAAGATACCACAAACCATGCTGGACACGATATGTGTTCCATGTCCTGAGGGATGATGCCAGCAACCGGGCCAAGTCTACAAAGACAGACCTACCAATGCAAGTACCATGCTTGATTGAGCTGATCAATCTCATTGAATATCAAACCCAAAATAAGGCTCATCTACCCATGGATGCCATCGAAAAAACCTACATATCTATGCTTGGTGGTAGTGATGAGGCACAGAAGCACACTCCGACACTGACACGACAGTGGCTAAAGGACAAAATTCTTGCAGAGTTACCAAGTGTGAAGTCAGTGAGGCAGAAAGACAGAAGAAAACCATCTGTTCTTTACTGTCCTGAAGCCTGCGAAGAAGATATGGTCTACACTTCCTTGATGCAAGATGCCACAAGTGAAATGGACAAGACAATGATGATATACAAGACAGCTAAGCTAATACGCAACAGCATTGCCAATTTCGCTGAGGAGAAGGAAACACACAATTACAGTATCCAGCACAAGAGAGGATGTCCCGACCGAGCTGTACAGCCTTATACGGTGGATTTTGGTGGGATCTGAGGAGGAGCTGCAAACGGAGATGAGGAGCAGGACAGTTGACAGGTCAGCATTGACCATAAGTCAGAATATCATGTATGCTTTCAAGACCAGGAGACAAGTGCACCACGTGCCCAAGAAAGCCACTGACACATTTCGGACACCACACACACGAGAAAACCCACAGGTTGTAGGGTTGGCACTCACTGTACATCATGACACCAGGAACAAGGCGCTGATGGACCTCCTCCATGTACAGAACTACTGCGTATCACACAGCCGTGCCTTGCTCCTAGAAACAGCAATTGCCAATGCTGTTGTGGAAAACACAAAACAATTTGATGGATTGTATGTACCACCTTTCCTCAAGAAAGGTACATTTGTCTTCTTCGCTGTTGATAATACAGATTTTGCAGAGGACACTGTAGATGGCAAAGGCACCACACATGGCACAATCACCGCAGTGTATCAGAAGGCAGATGCGCCTGGAGAATCAATCGCACCCAATTTGGAAGTTAGTGAGGCAAAAAACCTGTCGGTTGTCCCTTATCATGTACCCATCGAGCCTTGCAGTAAACCAAAACCTGGGCCAGTCAAGAGAGCAAAGGAATTCAAGGCGTGTTCCACAGGTGTTGCTGAATCCTATGAACTAACCAATCTTGGTTGGATGATTGCATCTGCTTTGTCTAGATCAACCGACAGTGAATCACAAAGCAGTATCCCAGGCTGGGCAGGCTACAAATCACTTGTGTCATCTAGTCAGTCACTGACTCAAGTCGGTGCCTTGCCTCTACTTCCAGAGGTCGCACATGAGTGGTCTACCATGCTGACTGTGATGTTGCAAGCGTCTCAGTTGAAGAGCTTGGCAGTTGGTGAAAACCACCCAACTGTCATAACCTTTGACATGGCCCTGTACGAGAAGGCAGTACAGTTGCTAGATGCAAGACCTAACTTGAAAAGAGAAGTTGTTCCGAGACTTGGGGAGCTGCATGCTGTGATGGCTGCACTGAGGGCACTCGGAGCCTCAATAGAAAATTCTGGCATAGATGATGCATGGATTGAGGCAGATGTATATGGGCCTGCTACAACGAGACAGATCCTCAAGTGCGGCCACTACAAGAGAGCACTCCGTGCACACATCCACACTTACATGGCTCTGTATGAACTTGCTCTAGAACAGTTCTTCACAGAGATGCCACAACTAAAAGAAATCTGCTCGAAACCAGCAAATGAATTGCAGGAAGCCTGCACAAACACAGCTTCTGGGACAAGTGATGGAGCAGAATGCATCAGAATTGCTAACACTCACCTGCTTCAAGTCTTGACCAACGAAGATGTCATTCAACAGCTGAAGAAGTGGGAAGCTCAGAAATCATCTAACGCTATGTTCAAGTCATTGATGAATTACCTCCACCGGGTTGAAACCATCTTGTTCTTTGTTGAAGCATCCAGAAATGCTGATCTCGTTCTCCATCTGGAGGCTGGAGAAGCACTCAGCAAGCTGTTTTTCGCAATGGATCGAATAAAATACAAACGCCTCTGGCCAAGGTACATCGCCGACATGCACGAAATGAAGACAAGCCATCCAGCAACATGGCGAGAACTTCAAGATGGAAACATATCTGTCACCAAGAGTGAGATTCCGTTCGTCTCAATAGGTGCAGACCATGCCTGCGAACATCTCAACAAGATGATGGTTCATTCTGGCCTAATTGGCATTTCCAATAATGCGAATGCTAGGCAGCGGTTCTTCTTGGCTTCTCCAGAGATGTCGTGCCTCTCAACAGAGTTTAAAGGACAGTTCGGGCTTCAAGTAAACAAGCCAGAGGAACACCATGATGTACGACCCAGTGCTGTCAGGAAAGAACATGAAGCTGTTGACAAAATCAAGGCTGCAATACTGAGCCACGGGAATCCCTTTGCTGTTGAAGGTGATCAGCTATACAATTTCATCACACATGCATATGTACGACAAGAGTATGTTCCACAAATCTTGAACATTGATGACATCGGACAGAAGCTTTATGAAGATTATGTCACTGAACGTATCAATGGAGATGTTAGTCTCTGGGCACCAGTCAAAAAGCAGAACAAGATGTACATGTCTGGCAGCAAGAAACAAACTTTCAAGTTCCGTGACCAGACAGTTGACCTAAAAGAGACCAAAGATCTCTATGGTCGGCTGATGGTTCTCACCAGGTCGAGCAGGGACATCGATCAGAAGAATGCAGTTGGCAACTATGAGTTCACATTGACTCCGAGAGCACTATTTGCACCAGACGGCTCAATGCTGCCATGCACTGACAAGTCCAAGCTGATACACAGCCTTGAGAAGCTGGCAAAAACAGATGAAACCCAGGAACAGACAGAAGCTCTAGCGGCCAAAGAGCAGGATGATGACAGAGGTCCTGTATCATCTCCATCGTCGTCATCAAATCAAAAGATCGCCATTGTTGATGGAATGGTGCTTGTCCAGAAGATGACAAAGAAATCAGGGACAATCAGCACAGTCAAAGATCTAGCCCAGTGTTTCAATGACAGGCTCGTGAGCTTGATAGCAGGGTTCAGTGAGGTCATCCTGGTCTTCGATACATACAAACCTGACTTACTAAAGAAGGAAACTAGAGGGAGACGACGACAAGGAAAAGCTCCTATACAGTATCAGGTTGCAGATGATACGAACATCAAACACATCCTACTAGCACGGTTTCTATCGAACGAAAAAACGAAAGCAGATTTGACAGACTATCTCGCCAAAGCAACCCTTGATTACAACAAAAACTCACCTCAGTTAATCACATCAGCATCAGGTCACATCAGAAGCAACAGAAACATGCACTTTGAAGACAACAATCACGAGGAGGCTGACACATTGATGACCTGCCTGGCAGCGGAGGCATCACAACGGTGTCCTGATACACAGCTAGTATTCTTCTCTCCTGATACTGACGTCTTGGTTCTGGCTGTGGCACACTATGACAAGCTCTGCAAAAGACATCTATTTTGATGGTATCAGGTACAGTCGAAATAGAGCCAATCTGGAGAGCTTTAGGCAAAGAAAAGGCGCAAGCTTTACCTATATTCCACGCATTCACTGGAGCAGGCAATGTTGGAAAATTCTCAGGAATAGGCAAAACAAAATGGTTTCAGCAGTATATGAAAGCTGACATGCACTTAGTCAGAGCACTGATGAAACTACCGGAGAAAGGTGACCTAACACAGGAGGTGAAAGACGTATTGGCCAAATTTGTGTGCTCAAGCTACTGTCCCAAGGGTATTCACATTGCAAGTATCCCTGATCTAAGATGGTATCTGTTTTGTAAACACCTAGCTGAAAGCAACAACTTACCTCCTACACTCGGTGCACTTGAGGAACACATCCAGCGTGTGCGGTTACAAAGCCGAGTATGGTGCCAAGCCAATGTTATGCAGCAACAGCCTTTTGACCCCCTGAAATTTGGTTACTATCAGGACAAAAGTGGCCAAATACTGCCAATCACCACAAAGGTTCCTCCTGCCCCGCAAGCCATCATCGAGTTGGTCAGATGCCACTGCAAAACCAACTGTTCTACACAGAGATGTTCATGCAGAAGGAATAACTTGCCTTGCACAGAACTATGCTTGTGCTGCACAGAAATCGAAAACGATGCAGACTGTAATGTTGAATATGACACTGAGAGTGATGATGATGTGTAATGATGTGCCAAACTGAGATAGGAAATACGTCTATACGTATGCTGTTGTCACTACCAACAATTTGAGTGTGCATTTTTTCATGAAAATACAAACATAATTTCACAAACTTTTTTTCTTGGTTTTTGGTGTTCATAATCACTAATTTGACATAAGCTTTGGATTCCTTGGGCCTGGAAACATAGGATTAGCATTTAGAATGAAGTTTCTATGTCAATTACAAGCTGAGATATTCAGAAATTCTTATTTTATGGCGGCCATTTTGAAAATCCAAAATGGCGGCTATGCAGGCATCTGCGCAAATGTAAACATTGATTTTCAGATTTTTGATGCCATAAGCTCTCCAAAAATGCACTGGTTTGCTAATCTCCATAAATTTTGAACGAAAGTGTTTTTATTGGCATAGTGAACCGGACTCTCAGTTTAATCCTTTCCAGCACCATTTATTTACTAATTAGAAGAAAAATGGTAAATATTAAGTTTCGCGGAGACCAGTGTTTTTGACAGTCGAAATTTATTACAAAGATCGTGATTGGCCGAAATTGATCACGTGGGAAATAACTAACTACTCTGAAACGATCACCCAACCTAATGTAATCTGGTCTCTGTAAACTTAATATCATCCAAAAAGATAAACTATTATGCGTTCATATGAACCCCCTGGGCCAAAAAGGTTTAAGGTTCCTTCGTTCTGATTTTGGGACTCATAATTTCTTGACTGCTGTTGTTGTGGTGGAATTTTAAGACAATGGCTTTTACATTCAATGAAAATTATAGAATGTCAGATTTGGGAACTGGTTTGTGTGTATGTGAGGTATATATACATAGGCGAATCCAGGGGGGCCTAAAGGGGGCCTAAAGGGGGCATGTGCTCTCCCTAGGTTAGATCGCCAAAGAAGAAGACCAAGTCAAAATTTCACTGAAGTCCATAAAACGCTTTACACCATTTCTCCAAAACTGCCCATAAAATCCACAATTTTCATGCAACTACGATAAATTTTATGCCATTGTGCTCAATAGACATTTGTCCCTCCTAAAATATCCTTTTCTATTAGTGCCATGTATAATTGTATACAGCGAATATACCCATTTTTAACTTTAATCTGTCAACACTATGTAGTAGCACTAGCAGAAAAGACCTGGTACTGAGGGTATGCTATCTGTTCGCGTTTTTATGAATGTATTGTATATGTATGCATTATAATATAATTTTCCCCTTGGCCTTGGGGAAATGCGAGTTTTTCATACCTTTCGGCTCACGCACAGGGAACAGGAAGCCTGTTTCCTATTGCTACCTCATAGTATGATGGGTGAAGCATATGGTATATAAAAAAATGTGGATCATATAAAATACTAGGCATGATTTCTGTTTGGTACTCCCCTAGCTTACCCTCCCTGGATCCGCCCCTGATATATACTCTATAAATATTCAAACTCGGTCGCCACTCCCATATTGACGATTTTCAAGTATGAAATTTCGAGGGATAAAAATTTATTTACATAGAACTTTAAAATTAATATAAATGTCCCGTCCATGAACAAGCTTTTACAGAACTTGTAGTAATGTGAAAACATTAAACTTAAGTCCATTAGCTATATGAATTTACTCCTCCGGAGTCCGGATCAATTACGTTATCGATATTCAAAAGCGGACCAACAAAGCGAGTGAGTAGTATAGCCGAAAAAGGGGAGAGTGCAAGAATGTTGCAGGTTATTATGTAATGTTGCAAAGGGGGGTGGGGGTGGGGTTGTTGCAAAGGGGAGTTGTTGCAAAGGGGGGTGGGGGGAAACTTGGAGGCGGCGTTATCCCCCAAGAGAAAGGAGGAGGAGGAGAGAAAGGAGGAGAGGTGTTCACCTGGCAGGAGCCAAGTGCACATTAAGACTTCAGCCGAGTTGGCTTTGTTTTATAGGCTCCTAATCAGCCAGTTGGCGTAAATGGCTTGAGTTGCCAGATACCGCGATACCATTGTATACATTATTATAGACTCCTAATCAGCCAGTTGGCTGTAAATGGTTGTCAGATACCTCTTTTTAGCAGTATTATTGTATACATTATTATTATATACGTCTAATCAGCCAAGGGGGGAGAGGTACACATGCAGGAGGTACACATGCAGGAGGTACACACACATACGCACACATGCAGTAGTTACACATGCAGGAGAGAGAGAGCTGAAGGAGGGAGAGAGACGCCTGTAGAAGAGAGAGAGAGAGAGAGCTGAAGGAGGGAGAGAGAGAGACGCCTGAAGGAGAGAGAGAGAGAGTAGTTGCCTTTAAGGCATATTATTTTCGTTTTCCTAACCTAAGAGGCCACTAAGGGGTTTACCAAAGGGCCAAAAAAAAAGGACCAGAGGTCCTTGCTCGGCTGGAGCCGAGCTGGGAATGAGTCTTCACCAGCTTCTCGATCTTTTATAAGCCTCTATTCTGGCTGAGTTGCCAGATCACGCCTTGTATTGGGGTGCTGAGTTGCCAGATCGCACCATGTATTTTAATAAGCATTGTGTACCACAATATGGTAGATGAATTAAATAATTACACACTTAATTGAAATATAGATGTATATAGTGTTTTACAATAGATGTATATAGTGGATTATATGCAAAATATAACATTAACTTGAGCTTCCTTGAAGTTGAACTTATCGAAACAAATAACGTAGTTATCCATAATTCAACCAACCATAGAAAACAGAATTATAGAAATATATATATATATATATTATATATATATATTAAGCATTGTGTACCACAATATGGTAGATGAATTAAATAATTACACACTTAATTGAAATATAGATGTATATAGTGTTTTACAATAGATGTATATAGTGGATTATATGCAAAATATAACATTAACTTGAGCTTCCTTGAAGTTGAACTTATCGAAACAAATAACGTAGTTATCCATAATTCAACCAACCATAGAAAACAGAATTATAGAAATATATATATATATATATATATTATGAAAATCATACCAAACGTATATTATTTTAAACTATACGTAAACCACAATATATATAGTTAATCAGTTGGAAGAATCAAACATATAAAATAACAATATGTTTATATAGATATTCAAATGGAAGATTCAAAGACGGAACAAATAACGTAGTTATCCAACCAACCATAGAAAACAGAATTATAGAACGATGCAATTCGAAACACATGAGCTTCATCCCTGCGAAGAAAATTGAAAAACGAAATTTAAAGAAACGAAGAAAGTTGGAAATACCCAAAACATAATCCGATAGAGGAAAGGATTTCCGAGAATCTGCCCAACTCGGTCGACCATATTTTACCTTTCTACGAGTCAAATCAAACAAAACCTCACCTCACTCCTTGTTTTCAGCATTCATTCATTTCACGTGTTTTATTGTGAATTTCATCCCATATATATACCCTTTGGATAACCTTTGGTTAGCTTCCGCCCGAATTGTTCATTCTGACGAAGGTCAAGCTTTCCACTCCACCTTAGACCTACAGTTTAACGTGGAACCATCAACAGCCCAGCGTCTTAACCACTAGGACACGTAGGGTACCCATTTATCTGCCAACCACTTTCTTTTATTATGTGTAATGACCACCTTAGACCTACAGTTTAACGTGGAACCATCAACAGCCCCAGCGTCTTAACCACTAGGACACGTAGGGCCCATTTATCTGCCAACCACTTTCTTTTATTATGTGTAATGACCACCTTAGACCTACAGTTTAACGTGGAACCATCAACAGCCCCAGCGTCTTAACCACTAGGACACGTAGGGCACCCATTTATCTGCCAACCACTTTCTTTTATTATGTGTAATGACCACCTTAGACCTACAGTTTAACGTGGAACCATCAACAGCCCCAGCGTCTTAACCACTAGGACACGTAGGGTACCCATTTATCTGCCAACCACTTTCTTTTATTATGTGTAATGACCACCTTAGACCTACAGTTTAACGTGAACCATCAACAGCCCCAGCGTCTTAACCACTAGGACACGTAGGGCCCATTTATCTGCCAACCACTTTCTTTTATTATGTGTAATGACCACCTTAGACCTACAGTTTAACGTGGAACCATCAACAGCCCAGCGTCTTAACCACTAGGACACGTAGGGCACCCATTTATCTGCCAACCACTTTCTTTTATTATGTGGAATGACCACCTTAGACCTACAGTTTAACTCCGAACCATCAACAGCCCGCGTCTTAACCACTAGGACACGTAGGGTGCCCATTTATCTGCCAACCACTTTATTTTATTATGTGTAATGACCACCTTAGACCTACAGTTTAACGTTGAAACCGAATGTTATTTTTAAAATATAATTATGATATATTTCTTTATACCCTCTCGATTACATTAGTGACTAATGATGCGGGAAATTGAGTAAATGGAAATATTATTTTCTCGAAAACTATGGGTGATAGAAAACTTCTGAAACCATATTTGGAATCAATATCAAAAGTTCTATACGAATCACCAAATAATTTTCAAAGGAGAATAAGAGCATTAATTCTATTAGTGAAAATATAAAGATGCAATTACTCGTCCGTACCCGTTATAGCGGAATGGTACACGTCATAGCTCCACCCAGCTACATCGGCAGCCAATCACGACGAACATCTGGTCTTTTGGGCGGAGCTTGGCGAATGTGCATATAAAAGGGGATATTTTCAGTTGGGAGTAACAGTAGCTATTTTCGCATCAGTGAATAATCATTCCTCAACCATGGACCTGTACGTCTCCCCAGATTTGTATGAAGAAAGTGATACTGCAGCATTAACCGCAATTAGTCTTTTCAATGCGATTGATTGTGGCGAATTATTTTCGACGCAAACCGTAGAAGATATTTGCAGTGACGCTCCTTACAATCCGACGCAAGGGACTACCATAGAAATGTAAGTGTCCATAATTCGATTTTATATATATACGGAGAGTTGTAGTATTTCGTCAAATAGATACTAGTCAAAAATGTCAATCAATGTTATTTCCCCATCATGCTAAAATCGAAATTGGTAATCGAACAAAGATATCTTCACATAATGGGGATCTGTCTGTATACTCTGTATATGTTTTAAAAGCATTATTCCTTTAAGGTCCGATGAGGATTTGACACGTGTTATACAATCTTTTGAAGAACCTCGGAATATGGATGATATACTGATCAGTCAGCAGTGTCACACATCCTCCACCATGGACCTGTACGTCTCCCCAGACTTGTATGAAGAACGTGATACTGCAGCATTAACCACAATTAGTCTTTTCAATGCGATTGATTGTGGCGAATTATTATTTTCAACGCAAACCGTAGAAGATATTTGCAGTGACGCTCCTTACAACCCGACGCAAGGGACTACCATAGAAATGTAAGTGTCTATAATTAGAATTTTATATATATATGGAGAGTTGTAGTATCTCGTCAAATAGATACTCGCCAAAAATGTCAATCAGTGTTATTTCCCCATTATGCTAAAATCGAAATTTTTATGGCGTTCACTCCTCGAACCAAAGATATCTTCACATAATGGGGATCTGTCTGTCTGTATACTCTGTATATGTTTTAAAAGCATTATTCCTTTAAGGTCCGATGAGGATTTGACACGAGTTATACAATCTTTTGAAGAATCTCGGAATAGGGAGGGTATACTGATCAGTCAACAATGTCACACCGAAATAATGTAAGTGTTTTTCGATCTTTTTGGGATAAGAAGACACAATATATTTTCATAAATTTATTAAATGAAAGAAATCAGTACAATAAACGAATATACCGTTACAAATATACGAACAAAAACATTATAATATACAACGAGTACGTACAATTGGAAAACGGTTTTTTATCTGTCTGCATACCATTTCATCGTTTCGGTGAGTGTGACACGGGTCAAATAAATTTAAAAAATTTATAAATTCTTTATCATTTGACATATGCATGAGAAATGAGACACAGTACATTCCGCAAACATTAGTAAAATATCCCTGCATACGAAATGGGTTCCATACAACTTCGGGAATATGTAACTGAGCGAGAAATTTTACAATAATAGGGTCACTCCAGGGTTGAGTACCGAGTGAATCAAAATAGTACAGGCGCTGTCTATTTTTAAAATAGACAGCGATCCAGTGAATCCCTTCATTACCGATGATGTCTGTGTTCACAATAAGACTACCGCATTCTCGCGTACTTGGCAAACTCAATGTTTCATTCTTCGCAAACACGCCGATAAATTTGGAACGTGTGACTCGCTCCATTACTTTCTGAAGTGTATTAGCATCCATTTTAAAAGTCAGTGATAACGCTTCTAAATCTATCTACTTCTATTAGGGCTTGCGATTCGAGATATACTAGTACACTAATAGGAGCGTCTATAGGCTTGGCGAATTCCAGCCGCACTGAGATGTTACCGCTCTGCTGTGGTGTTAAATGGGTATTTACGCTAGCAGATAAGTCAGGTGTAATGTCAAACGGATAAAGGTTAAATTGATCAATGAATTCTTCCTGCGTTACCCCATTACCAAGCTCATCACAATCACCTGCAATATGGGTCAGATTACTATAGGCTCTGGCACAAAGAGGTAACACAGCGTCTGATGAATAGTCCGTACCCATTGTTCCACCCAAAGCAGTGCCATTAACGTATAGAGTTATATTTTTAAGTCCGAAATTCTCGAATTTAAAGGCACTCTTTTTATATTTTCCATTCACCGAAGCGTGGTCCTGCATGCCGATTAATATCCTTTTAGGAAGATTTCCCAGGGCAATGTTTTCTATCTGCTTCGATGCCAACCCTGCAGGAACCGTATATAGTTTGATCTGCACTCTGTTAATAGGATATTTCACTGTAGCGTTTAGTAAATTTTTCTCAATTTCTAGTTGTTTTGGTGAACTTAATTTCACTCGCCGTACGCGGAGGTATGTGTCCATAATGTGAACCACAACGGACTTTGCACCCTCTTCTTGATTCGCATCCAGATTTAAGCAGATCTCAGGACTCGTGCGGGTGAGCTTTATTTTCATATCCACCCCGTTCACAAGCAACTTCTCCTGGAAAGTGAAATCTGTGTGCAACCGTCCAAAACACTCGTATATTTTCTTTTTAGAATTTTTAAATTTGTCCTTTATACTATTTTCATCTTTAGTTTGATAATATCCCTCCGCACTTAAAAAGGTAGCCTTCGCTTCTTTGGAAAAGTTGAGGACATTTTCCAAATAGGCTCGTAGATGATAGTACCCCGTGCCTGCCGATATGTTGGTCTGATTTAAATATACGTCACACTGGTTGAATATGGCGTGCAGAAAGTTTGTTTCAGGGTATACAGCATATTTGTCATCGCAGGCCGTTCCATCAGAATGGGCTATACGTAGCTTAGCGTACATGTGCACACAGCTTGGATCAAAAAAGTAAGGACCTGAGCTGGGTATCACGAATTCTATAGGTGCACTCGGTGAACTAATTGTGTTTAAAGGGTTAATTGTAATAAAGTCACTGTGCTCAATAGAAACTTGGGTTGGCGGGAGCTCAAAAAAGGACAGCTCCGATTTACAGCATTGTGAACTACATGGGTGGATGAAGCGTGCCATGGCGAAATAGTGACTCCTCTCTCGACAAGTGGTAAACAAACTATGATTCATGAGATCAATATCCTTAGCTTATATCAGTCAAAAAAGTGGTCAACCATAGGTTTCATTCGCTTACAGCATTTCTTTTTTGATAGCCTTTTACGTTTAATACCACGTGACCCCTTCTTCTTCCGGGGAGCCCTCTTCTTCTTCCCGCCACCACGCATTTTTCTCTTTGCATCTTTGATGATTTCGTTCCGTGTACGCTTTAAATGTTTTTTTAGAGCTTCTTTAGGTTTAGCCCCGGCCAATATGTCTTCTGCAGTGTTAAGGCCTGATTGTAGCGCTTTCCTTCCAAGGTATCTGGCACCCCTCTTCAGCAAAGGAACAGCCGTACGTAGTATGGATGAAAAAATGGATCCAAGTCCACTACCGCGCTGGTATCGCATCCCTCGATAGACGGTGAAAGGCTTTCTATCCATTATAACTCAGTGCGTCGAAAGTGTAGCTTCACTGTTAAGCTCCCGTTACCGAATGGGAAGTTTTCGCCCTCAATCGTTCTTATATATATTGTGATATTGGTTATTAAATTAGTTGCGACATTCACATAATGGGGCCTGTCATATGTAATACTCAAACTCCTTCCTCTATGGTTGGGGATGTGAGCAATGCGCAGCAGGCGTGCCTGGGTATCCCCAACAAACTGGTGCTCCACTATATTACTGTAAATATAGCACATGTCTGGGGACCTTTCAGCCAATTTCTCCATCTTCAATTGATACATTAATCTGGACAAGTTATACTGTGTCTCGTGAAATGTGTCTCTTTGGAAGGCTGCGCTATATCGGCCGTTGGTTAGAATTTTGAACTTTCTATGTTCTTTAAGACGTCTGTTAGTCTTTGATTTTAGGATTAGTGTATGTGCAGGGTTGTTTACGATTTCATATACTAAATCATTCGTAAGGTTTGAGTTTCTTAAACTCACGTTTAAGCCTCTCACAACATCCTCGGCCGAACCATATTGACCCGGCCCTAGTCTTACTTCTGTACTGTAATACCGTGTAATCTTAGTCCGAGCGATGCGCATAGTTTCATCCATAGCTACCCCAGCTTTTTCACACTCGTCAATGTCTCTAAGAATCGTAAAAACGGTTTCTTTATGTTCAATATTTAAAAAGACGGTGTCCAGCTGAATTTCGCATATCCCCACCTCATACGAATCACGACCCAATTCAATGTGCCCATGGAGTTCTGTTACAAAGTTGGCTAGCGTGTTGTTAGGGTGTACAGACAGGGACGAGGAGGACGGGAGTGTGACGTAGAAATGGTTAGGAGCCATGTTGCATACTATTTAAGCTTCATTATTGCATCAGCTTTTATATAGGTGTTGAAGCTTTCTGGGTACCCTAGCCATTTCACCAGGTACATTTTTCTCCTTCCTGAACCTTTGCTTCCTAAAATTTTCTCAATTTTAAACACATTTTTTTCTAAATTAAACGCAACTTTCTGCAATTCCTCGCGGTAAAAGCCTCCTGAGATTTCTTCCCCATTCAAATCTTCAATGTAATACATCATTATCACACCTTTAGGTCTCACAGCCCTAACTTTAAAAATCTCGCGTGTCCATCCTTGCTCAAAACCCTTTGCGAATTTATTCCCCGAACGCGACAGCCTTACATAATCATTGATTTTGAAGCGCACAGAGTGTGGTGGTGGTGGTGGTGGTGGTGATCCATCTCTTCTCGGGAGCGTACCTCTTTCTAAAACTTCGTTAGGTGTTGCCCCAATCGTGCGATGGTGTGAGCGGTTGTAGGATGATGCCAATGATTCCAGAATGTCTAGAAATCTGTATGTGTTTTTATGTGTAAAATAACGGTGCATGCGTTCCTTTATGGTGCGCTGAACTCTTTCAGCTAAAGAAGCCTTATGTATAGAATTGGTTGTGTAATAGCTGATATTAAACTCTGTCAACATATTCTGAAAAGCACGGCCTATAAACTCCTTCCCCATATCCGTACAAAAATAGCCAGGAACCCTGTTTTCTTTTAACATTAGCGTTTTGGTGGCTTTAGCAACTGTTTCAGGTGATTTATTTTTCAGAGGAACTAGCCACAGATATCTAGAGAACACGTCTATTATGAATAGAATGTAGCGGTAACCATCGTTATACACAGAATATCTTTGCATGTCTGTTAAATCTGCTTGCCAAATAGAATCAATCGAGGAAGCCGTTGTCTTGGCTGTTTTAAACCTTTTTCTCACAGGCTTATGAAGCGTATAAGCGTCCTGCTCCCTCAAAAATCTTTCAACATCTTTTTTTCCTACTCCGTAAACACTTCTGTACAGTCTATCTACGCCGCCGTAAGAGGATGGGGTAGAAATGTCATAATAGCGTTTAGTTAATACGTTAGCCATTTGCGTATTTTAGAGGCACGTGGGTAGGGTTGGTTTAACCTCTTCTTGCTCCTCTTCAAAGGTGTTACCGCCGGGGGTGACGGCGCCTTCAATTGTGTCACAGGCGTTGCATGTTCCAAGTCTTTTAACCTGTTCAGATTTCCTATCAACGTTTTAGGGACATTTATTTGTTGTAGTCTTGCTTTAATATGCTTCCATCCTGATGGTGATGGCCTATCCCACTTTCTCACCAGATCATGGACAATGTCTACGATATTCGATCCCTGTACCTTTGATCCTTCCACAATGATCTCCCCTGTATCGGTCCATTGTATGGCGGGATCCTCATTCAATAGATTATAAAGACTTAAGCCTTTACTCCTCAATGTAAGTGGGAGGGTATTTTTTAATACATGTTCGATATGTTGTGTGGCTAATCTTTTTGGTTGGTCAGCTGTGTCGCGGGTACAGATCCTATGTCGCCATCGTCCCCCGTGCTGTGCCTAATAACCACAGGAATCTCTGTAGGGCTCTTATAATTTTCGTACTCGTGAAGAAATTTCTGCAGAGCTTCTTGGTATAAGATTCTTTTCTCATCAGGTGTTTTTTCACTGTTTAATAGGGCTAACAATTCGCTTTCCATTCTTTTAAGTCTGCTTTTACGGGGATCTAGATCGTGTCTGGATTCTTTGCAGTGAGGCGTACACCTCGTGGGGAATCACTACCACTTTCTTCATTATATTAATCTAGTCAGTAAAGGACCCAAAACTGAAAATAAGATGGGGAGAAATGACCCTCCTGTTTGTACAATAATTCGTTTTTCTTCGCTACAGTTTGGCTTTTACGAGCGAGTGCACGTATTATGTTCTTGTAGCGGCGTAGGCGAGCCTTCTGATGGGTTTTCATTGATACATTGCAATTTATAACGTTAAGACAGATTTCACAGATGCATTTTAAAAAGTCGGCATCGATATTTTTAATAAACATCTGCTGCATTGCCCGGGCAGTCGATGATAGATTTTTATTAATTCACGGTATTTCTTTAGTCTCTTTGTCATTCTGGAATATACACCGTTTCAGGCTCGTTTGGAAATATATTCGTTCGCAGAAGCACTCTAAACGTGTTTCGCGGATGAAGGTCGCAAAGCAAATATCCGTAACGCGTGCTTGTAGCTTCTTTATAAACTTCCAAAAACTCCTTACGCTGATTCGGGAACATTTGATTGGCTAATACCCCAATTTGTGATACATCTCTACGTTGCGCGAATAAGACTAGATATTGCGTATTTAACGACACATCGCGCATGTATCTATTTTTGAAAAATAGATTCTGATTGATGAAGAACACGCTTATGTTAAGATGGTGGGAGAATACTGTAAATGTCTCGGCAAACGTTTTATCCATCTCCAACATGAGATCGTCAATTACAATGATTGTATGTTCATTTCCCTTTAACGAATTAACGTCATATACGCCTTTGTGGAACAAAATATCATCTTGGTACTCGTTGAACACTGATTGATACGTCGAATAGCACCATATAACTTTACGCACAAATTTCGAGAACATCTCCCCCTTTTCTTTAATGATTTTAAGCATAAACACAGTTTTACCACATCCTGTAGGTCCAGATATAATACATGTGGATGGGCTCGTGAATCTGAATTTTTCTACAGAGTCCATTTCTAACACGTCACACTCCTAAGTGAGTCATTTACAAAATATTACAAATTTTGAGTGCTGATCCTTATATTTCTTCTCCCACAGAACCGTGAATGACGATGAGGTAGAGCAGCCCATCATTACGGATGACCTCGACGACAGTGTAGTTGTGATCTCCTCCCCTGAACCCTCACCAGCGATACCGGTAACACGTCCAAAGCGGAGGTATGAGATACCCACGTCAGGTATAAAGCGACCGAAATACGCGTCTGTTGCAGCGGTAATAGATCCCCAACCCTCAACCTCTTACGCAACAACACCCCCAGCAGCACCTAATATATCCCCTTATTCATCCGCCGCCCCCCGTTCTGTTAAGTCTACAATAATAGAGCCCCAACCATCAACCTCCTACGCAACAGGGCCCCCATCAGCAGCACCTAATATATCCACTAATTCCGCCCCCCGTTCTGTTGAGGATGGTATAACGCTGGAATTGGTGCGATCCGCAGCCCCCACCCCAGCCTTGACTAGAAATCGGTATAGAGTCAGGGTCGACCCTAGAGTCATGTATAGCAATGGTATTGAGCGCGGACTACGCCGGGTTGTAGAGCGTATTATAGAGTTTGCTCTTCAGAATCGTGACGAGCGTGAAGTCAGGACGAGTATGTCCTTTGGATTCGGGTCAGATGACGGTGATGTAGACGATTATTGGGTGATAGTGCCATTTAGACGTTTGGCGGCTGAAGATGTAGAATATATATTAGGGCGTATAATGCAAGCCGCCCAAAGTAGTATAGCCTTCAATATGGACAACTTCACGGTAAATATTGACCATGTATACCGTGTTGCGGGTCATAGTGCCATACCGTATACTCTTAACTTCAATTCTCAAGCTATTTATAGACGGCATATAAACGTCGATCGTGGTTGCGGCTTTATAGCAGTACTCTTAGCACGTATGTTTACTGTACAAAATACACGAACTCAAAAAATTTGGTTGCCTACAGTCGTGGAGCATGCCCGTAAACTAGCTGAAGACTGTGAACTTGAATTTGACTGTAATATGGGTCCTGAAGAGCTGAGAAGGGTAGAACAGGAAATGAATGTCCGCATAGTTGTGTTTGGGTTGGATGATCGTCGTAGGACTGTGTATGTTTTTAAAAGCTGTGTGAGAGATCGTACAAGGCCCCTACTTATTTTAGGATTGTCAGGGACAACGTATCTCCCCATCCGTAATATAAGGTGGCTTTACGCGAGTTATGACAAAAGTCGAAAATATGGGAGACATCATGATTTGTGTAAGGGGTGCCTCGAGTTTGCGGATGATATAGTGAGACATTGTAAAGAATGTCACATGGTATGTGAGCAGTGTAAAAGCACCAAATGTGAAAGCCGTGTAGTTGAAGCTGAGAAGAGAGACTGTGATGTGTGTAGACGCACATTTTTCAATAATAGCTGTTTTGATTTCCATAAATCAATTGGCACGTGCAGGAAAATGAGAATCTGTGAATGTGGTATGTTTCACACAATGGATAATTGGGGAAAATTTAAGCACAAGTGTGACGTAATTCACTGTCCTACATGCCAGGAGGAATATAAGGCGGATGGAGTAAAGCATGTATGTTATATGAAAGATGCTAAGCCTAAAAATAACCCCTGTATAACTGTATACTACGATATAGAAACATATACGAACGCTGAAACCAAAGAGGTAATTCCACATTTACTTGTGAGCCAGACTATCTGTGATGAGTGTATGGATATCGAATGTGACGAGTGCCCCAAATGTGGTAAACGGACAAACGTTTTTAAAACGAATGTCAGCGATAGTCCTGTGAAACTATTTGTGTCCTATATTGTCAAGTTAGCCGACAAGTTCAAAAAAATGACTGTGTATATTCTCGCCCATAACGGGGCAAAGTTTGACACGCAGTTCCTTTATAAGGAGTTGCTTGAACACGAATCCTCTGAGATATTTACAGGTGATCCATTGAAAAGAGGCAACAAATTAATACAGATGCAGATAAGAGGCAATGTACAATTTAAAGATACTTTATTATTCACACCTTGTAAATTAGCAAAGCTACCCAAGGTGATGGGAGTAGCAGCTGAAGTTTCCAAAGGATACTTCCCATACACTTTCCTCACCAGCGAGACTTTAAACTACGTAGGCCCACCACCCCCCAAACATTATTTTGACTGCATGGATGAACGTGAAGACTTTGATCGATACTACGACAGTTTTAATGAAAGTAACCCTTATAATATAGCTGATGAATGTGAGCGTTATTGCGTGAATGATGTGCGCGTGCTTAGAGTATGTTTCCAGGCCTTTAGAAGGATGTACATAGCCCGTTTCAAATGCGATCCACTGCAAGTCGCAACCACCATCGCATCATTATGTTTTACGGTGTTCAAGAATAACTTCATGCCGAAAGACACCTTAGCCATTATTCACCGAAACAATCCCCGCAGTTACGGGCACAAGGCTATTTACTGGCTCATACACCTACAGCAACAGACAGGTGTATACATAAAGCACGCCCGCAACACGGGTGAAGTACCCATTAAGATTAATGGACGTGTTTTTTGGGTTGATGGGTTAAGTGAAAACCGTGTCACTGGTGTGAAGACTGTGTACTCCTTTAACGGTTGCTGGTGGCATGGATGCCCCCGTCCTGAGTGCGGAGTCACCGGAGATATCAACGGTAGGTCTCCTGCCGACTGTCTTGCATCGACCCGCACCCGCGATCAACTTATAGGATCACAGTTCACTCACAAAGTCTTGTGGGAGCATGAATATGATGCACGGATGGAGACAGACGAGGTGTACCGTGAGGAAATAAAAGCGATCAAGCGTTCAATGGTGCTGGATCCTCTCAAATGTGGTGATAGCTTGTTTGGAGGACGTACAAATCCTTTCAGACTATACTTCCCACCTACGGAGGGCGTGAAGCTCCATTACTACGATTTCTGTTCTTTATACCCATACGTGATGAAGAGCAATCCGTACCCCGTGGGCGCTCCTGAGAAACTGGTGGGGCCTAGCCTACCATCCATCAATGAATTTTCAAAAAATTTGAATGATCGTTACTTTGGGATCTCTTTCGTAGACGTACTCCCCCCACGCAATTTATGGATGCCGATCTTACCTGTCGTTATCGACGACAAGCTCATGTTTCCCCTGTGCGTGAAGTGCGCGGAAGAGGATAACGGCGAATGTAACCATATACCCCACCAGCGTAAGATCAGAGGCGTATATACAAGTCCTGAGTTGGCCCTAGCCGTGCGCCATGGTTATAGAATACTGAAGATACATGAGGTGTGGAGGTTTCAGAAGCTACCCAACCTTTTCACACCATATATAAACACCTTTTTGAAGGATAAGGTTGAGGCATCAGGGTATCCGCGAGGAGTTGATACCGAAGATGAAAAGTCTGCCTATATTCAACGTTACCGCGACCGCGAAGGTATACAACTTGATCGTGTCCAAATTGTAAAGAATCCTGGCAAGCGCTTTAGTGCAAAGTTGTGTCTAAACAGTCTATGGGGAAAATTTGCGCAGAATACCGGCAGAGGGAGCATTCATTTGGCACAAAGTTATAGCGATGTCTGGGATTATGCCAATGCCCCCGATAAAGAGGTCATGGAGATCGTAAATGTAGGTAATACTTACGTAATAAAGTACAACAACACTGAATTTGCCACAGATACCTCAAGGGTTACAAACATACCTGTGGCCAGCTTCACAACAGCCTACGCCCGTATAAAACTTTGGGGTCTATTGCATTCTCTTGGGCGGAGAGTATTGTATGCCGATACAGATAGCGTGATATTCACAGAGAGGGAGGGTGAATACATGCCCACTATTGGGGAGTTCCTCGGCGAGCTCACTGATGAGATCAAGGATGAGTATGGGGACAACGCATACGCCGACTCTTTTGCCTCAACAGGACCTAAGACTTATGGGGTACGGGTCAGGGTGGGGGATGAAATGAAATATATCGTGAAGGCAAAGGGTATTACGCTCAACCATGCGAATCGGGAGGTTGTTAACTTTGAGTCGTTGAAGGATCTAGTATGTTTGGATGAACAACCTCACCAACTAATTGTAGGCACCCACAATTTTCGGGCGCAGAAGCTGGGGGGCGTGAAGGAACTTAGGGGTACGATGGTGTGCCGTAACACCTATAGGAAACGTTACCAGTTACCTGGTACCTATGATACCGTACCCTTTGGATACCAATGATGCTTCTAACTCACACGTCTTGTATATAATCGTATCTTGTAATATATATATATATATATATATATATATATATATATATATATATATATATATATAACTTGAATATCTCGTTTATTAAATCGTATTTGTAAATATATATAACTTGAATATCTCGTTTATTAAATAAATCATGTTTCAAATAGCGTTTCACTTTCTCCTTTGTGTGTGTGTGTGTGTGTGTGTGTGTGTGTGTGTGTGTGTAGGTGAAAGTTCTAAGCTCCGCCCACTGTAAGACCGTGAGTCATGCTACTATCTGGGAGTCCCTGCGTGGTCAGTCGACCGCAGTAAGCCCGAGAGATCAGACGTGTATTCAGATCAGACGTGTATTCAAATGGCTACCTTTAATATTGCTTGTACAACGTTTACGAAATGGTATTCAGTAAAGTGCCAGGATGTGGTGGATACCGAAAAACTTCCTATTCATCCCTCCTATGCCTCTTTTAAAAACACATTGGATTGTGCGAAGTTCCAAGATGTACAAATACTCTACGGATGTTCTGGTGAGACCGTTGAAGGCTTTCGTTGCACAGACGATGTGCTGAAGTATACTGCAGAGCTAAACTTTATAAAGTCTCACATACACCGTGAAGTAAAAGAAACAACGCGTGCAGAAGAGAAGCAGCAGGTATGGATAATGAGTCTTGCTGATGGGTGGTGTGACAAGCGGTATTACGTCATGCTACACCATGTCGATTACTCATACCCTACGACTGGAAATGTGAATCTCGTGATCATGGACAATCTTAAGTATTTTTATCACTATATTAACGTATATCATGATGAGGTTCGTAGTGAGGTTGTGGCTAGTGCCCTGCGTGAATTTTTAACAGAGTTTAGAGACGAGTATCGTTTGATGGGCAGAAAGGAAAAATATGAACATATGTTCCTCTCAAATAGTGCGCCGGAGTGTGGAGATGTTTAGTAAAATGTTCCTAGTTCTTATCCAAAATGTCTGGTGCGTAGGCTGGTAGTGATATTCTTGTACCGGTACAACAATTCGACTCGCGGAACAAGCCCATTCACGTATCATCGAGTCAGCCGCCCGTCGAACCATTCCTGCCTACCTGCGTGCCTCACACGGCTCATAGTTATCTCAGAGCTTGAGCCGAGTGGACGTGCGCTCTCGAATACGATGGAACTTCCTTTGAGCAGCATTCTCAACGCCTCGTACGATGTGTCCGTGACGAAATCGTTGCGCGTGTTCAGGCGTAATTCCGGTACCATTAGCTATGTACTGGAAACGGAATGTAGACCGACAAACAAACGGGTTTATTTAAGTATCGAGGAGATGAATAGAATCTTTGTGATAGTTGAGAAGTGGAGTGAAGATCGTTATAAAATACCTGCTAACGTAGGTACAAGAAGAGAGCAGATTAGTGACGCACCCTCATACGCCGTTGTATGTACGTTGTGTATAAATAACGATCGGCCGTGCATTGAATAAGGCTGATGTGGAAGAATGCTTCTGATAATAACGCTCTTATTCCTACGCGAAACCGTTTCATCCTCGACAGAATGTTTGAAATCGTCGGATTCCGTAAACTGAAACCTATATTAGACGCGCGTGTTACGGACATGCTTTATTTTGATACAGTACTTGAATACGCATACACGCTCTGCTCGATGGGTTTACCGAGTGTAGGGCTGGTGAGAATGGTCTAGTGCTGGATGTTTATTTAAAAAGTTTAGACTCTTTGAAATACCATGAACTTTGGTACAAAGCAATTGATCGGTACAAGGCTGAGCTCACCTACACCGTTCACCCTGAAGAACTATTTCTTTATATAACGCGCAGTTGTCGTAACGATTTAGAAGATTATTTCAATTGCCGCTATGTTGAGTGAGTTCACGATTGAAAAGCTCGAGTCGGTAGAAATAAACCCTCGATTGGAAAAGCGTTCTTATAAACTTGTGTTTAATAATGTAGCTAACGATGAACTCTTTGTGCGTGCTTTTGATTGTATTCTAGACGTTTTAAAGATGACTTACCAACCGGTTGTAAAGTGGGAAAAAAATAGTACTGAACGATATGAAAGCCCTTCATATCGAATACAGGTTTCCCTATACTTTAAGCGGTGAAATATTATTAAGCCGCATATACTGCGTAATGCAGAGCAATAATGATGTAATTGTAAACTCGATTAAGACCGAGTTTAGTATTTTGAAAAAAAAGTGAATTGTATTATATTTTGCTTGACATTTCCCGATTATACGCATATTTCTATTGATTTGTGTTTATATATATATATATATATATATTTTGCGTGATATTTCTCCTGTACTGTTATGTACATATTTCTATTGAAGTGTATATTTATTTGAAATGTATATTTTATTTTATATATCACCATAATTGTGTGTGTGTGTATATTTCTCCTGTACTGTTATGTACATATTTCTATTGAAGTGTATATTTATTTGAAATGTATATTTTATTTTATATATATATCCATAATTGTGTGTATATATTTCTGTTATACGCATATTCCTCAAATGTATATTTATTTTCTATATATTTATAATAAAAAGAATGATGCAATGTTGTTTATTGTTATGCCTTCTACTACCGGTATTCGAAATATAATAATGTATACAACGGTATGCGGTATCTGGCAATATTTAAGCCTTCTAAGCCAACTGGCTGATTAGGAGTCTATAATAGTGTATACAATGGTATCTGGCAACTCTGTCTTCGGAATACATGGCGCTATCTGGCAACTCATTTACAGCCAACTGGCTGATTAGGCGTATATAATAATAATGTATACAATAATACTGCTAAAAAGAGGTATCTGGCAGCCAATTACAGCCAACTGGCTGATTAGGAGTCTATAATAATGTATACAATGGTATCGCGGTATCTGGCAACTCAAGCCATTTACGCCAACTGGCTGATTAGGAGCCTATAAAACAACGCCAACTCGGCTGAAGTCTTAATGTGCACTTGGCTCCTGCCAGGTGAACACCTCTCCTTTCTCTCCTCCTCCTTTCTCTTGGGGTATAACGCCGCCTCAAGTTTCCCCCCACCCCCCTTTGCAACAACACCCCCTTTGCAACAACCCCACCCCCCTTTGCAACATTACATAATAACCTGCAACATTCTTGCACTCTCCCCTTTTGCGGCTATACTACTCGAGTGTACAAAATTATTGAATTTTTCATGTTTTTTAAAGCTTTATATTTAGTTTCGCAATTAACAAATTACTCTAGTTTTCAAATATATATTAATTAAAAGCCTTATTTTGTGTTACTAAAGTTATCATTTTAATAATTACTCAAATATGAAAGTACCAACAAGGTCCGAACTCTCTAGGGTGGTTGTTTGAGTGTTTCAAAAAATTTTTAACTTTTACCGTTTCCAAGCTAAAACTGCTCGTTTCTTCCTAATCCCTAGGAAAGATGGTTTTCCTCGTTAAATTTCTTGTCGATTGATTCCAATTACGACTTTCTACATAAATTCCTTCCAATTACAGAACTTGTGAAACCTGGATTCACCTAGGCCCATAGGCGGATCCAGAGATGGGGAGCCAGGGGGCTTAATTGAAGCAACGTGGACATAAGCATTCAGACGTTTTTACCTAATTTCGTTTAACAAGGATGTATGAAGCCTCCAAATTAAGCCCTGTTGCTTCAATTAAGCCCCCTGGCCGGCTAGCCTCACTCCTTTGGATCCGCCTATGGTTACTTCCTCTCCAAACCTAATTTCTCACAGATAAGTTAGGTCTAGTACTCAATTTTATAAATCTCAAATCTGGAAGCACTAGCGTAGCTAATTGTATGTTCATTATACACAGTGATTTACTGGCCTACCTAGTCAGTGCTCCAGACAACTATCTCTTAATCTTCTGTGGACCTCTTGTATAATGTTTGTACCTGTTGAGTCTGAAATAGTTTGTTTGAATAAAAGATGTTTCGCTTGACAAATATACAAAGTTTTTACATATAACAAAAAAAAAATGAAATATTAATTATTAAACAAAAAAACTAATTATTAATTTTACTCTTTTTAAAAGAAGTTTTGGTTGATTATTTTTCAAAGATTGTATTAAATATAAATATTGTATTGCATGCATTTATTTTGATATTACTTCGTTATAAAAATGATTTAGTTATGCATTGTGACAGAGAATGAAAAAGAAAACGGGATATTTACTGATAACTATAGTAAATTTACTATAGTGTTTGTATACATGATATTCTGTAGTGGGAATTTAGAAATAATTCATATATACAGTATATATACTTGTATATTGATTAATACGTGCACTGTACTTGATGGTACTATTTTGTTTAGGTAGCAACACACGCACGCATTAAATAATAATTAATGATGTGAAACTATACAACCTCGTATGAACCACGTGTATAATGTTTGTACCTGTTTGAATAAAACTGCAGAAAAATAATTTTAAACAGACAGATGAACTAAAACTAACTAATAAAAAATTTTCTTTTACATGATATTCTAGGTAGGAATTCACAATACCAATTCACCCGGAGACACTTTCGTTCAAAATGGCCTCAGATGTCCAATTAAGAAAATGAAAAAGGGATGCTACTCCCTAATTTCTTACAGAGTACAGGCAAGTTTCGAAGGAATGTTGTCTGTCTGTTTCGGTTGACGTTTAAAGAATGTTGAGTGTGTGTGTGTGTGTATAAGATAGTGGTGAATGCTAGACAGTTAATATTAAAAGGATTAACTATAGATGCTTTTTCCTGTTTCGATATCACCATATTCCATATTCTTAAATGTTTATACATGTTAATACACGT
Organism: Bathynomus jamesi; assembly: GCA_023014485.1. Taxonomy (NCBI): domain Eukaryota; kingdom Metazoa; phylum Arthropoda; class Malacostraca; order Isopoda; family Cirolanidae; genus Bathynomus; species Bathynomus jamesi. The sequence continues at coordinate 173,954 of JAJOZX010001009.1, forward strand.
ATTGACATTTACTCGTATTCGGTATTGTTTGTTTTCTTCAACACTGAAATACCGTTGGAACTGTTTTTCTATGTATAAGGGAATTTGGTGCCAATGTAGAGCGGGCTACGTCGTGGACAATACTGTAGCACCGCTTCCCGTCGATCAGCGAAGTTAAGCGACAGCAGGTCTGGAGAGTAGTTCGATGGAAGACTGTCTTGCGCGTACAGATTATGTAGCGACCCGTATTTCGGATCCCACGTAAAGCCGTAAGTCCCCTTCGTCATATGACCTTAGATGCTGCGAAGAAGGTTAAACAACTCCATCAACCAACCAACGTACTACGTTAAAATCCTTCTTGACCGATTGTCTTAAGGATCAAAACAAATAATTAATGTCTGCAAGTTGAAGTACTCTATGTACATTTTCTCCCATTTAAAAAAAGGTTGGTTTTCCTTTCCCTTTGTAACGATTATTTTTCATAAGTGGGGTTCAGTAATATTTCTGCCTTTAAGAATAATCAATAAATACAGTAATTAATAAACGTTTCAACCTTTCCAGCATCGTCTCCTCCTTGACAAAACAAATGCTCCATGCAATTCCAGTGAGAAATACGATGTACATTCCTGTAACCTGAAATGCCTTCATAACAACATTACCTCCATCTCAAAATGCAGGTGAGATATGCTCTCTGCTGCCCTGCGGTATAATGATGTGTGGGCAAAACAAAGAATAGATAATTTACTTGGTTATTTTAATTTGGATCCTCCCAAGAGGAAGCGCATTTGGCACTTCGGCGCCCTCTGATTGGGAGGCCCTTAGGCAGTACTTCTGTGATTTCCCATGGAATGGTTACTGCTTGCGTGGCCGGGGTCCTTCCGAGTGTGCTGAGCGCATCACGGAGGTGATTCTCTCAGGCATGGAGGCATACATTCCATATTCTATTCCTACTACTAATGCTAAAAAACCTTGGTTTAACTTTACTTGTTCTAATGCTATCCGCAACAGAGAGGGGTTTCAGAAGGTACTGTCACTATCCAACTCTTGACTCTCACTCAGCTTATATTTCTGTCCGGAATCTTACAAAATCTGTTCTTCGACTCGCCAAAAATTCCTTCATCCGACAAAAATTCCTTCATCCGACAAAAATTCCTTCATCCGACAAAAATTCCTTCATCCGACAAAAATGTGAAAATCTATCCAATTCTAATTCTTCTCGCTCTTTCTGGCATCTAGCTAAGAACCTCTCCAACAACTTTACTTCCTCTTCTTTCCTTCCTCTTTTCCATTCCGACGGCTCAGTTGCCGTCTCTTCTCCTTGACACCCTGCTGAGGCAATCTCTTTCGTCTGTGTCTTTCATCTGGTACTTTTTCTTCTTGCTGGAAGTTCGCTTTCATTCAGCATGTCCCAAAGAAGGGTGATCGCTTTCAACCTTCCAGCTGTAGTCCAATTGCTTTGATTTCTTGCCTTTCCAAAGTTTTTTAATCTATCCTTAATAGGGAGATTCTTAAACGCCTCTCTTCTCAAATCTTCTTTCAGATCATCACTGGATTCCGCAAGGGACGGTCTACTGGCGATCTTTTTGCATATCTCTCTGACTCTTGGTCATCCCCCTTTCGGGATTTCGGTGAAACCTTTGCTATTGCGCTAGACATATCAAAAGGTTTTGAAAGAGTCTGGCACAAATCTTTAATTTCCAAACTCCCCTCCTTCGATTTCTATCCCTCTATTTGTTCCTTCATCTCTAACTTTTTTCTGGCCACTGTTCTCCTAAAGCTATTAACAGTGTTGTTCCTCGGGGTTTTGTCCTGTCACTCACTCTCTTCCTTTTATTTATTAATGATCTTTTAATTCGCACTTCCTGTCCTATTCACTCCTATGTCGATGATTCCATTCTTCACCTCTCCATCCGCTCCCCAAAGCGTCCCTCACAGCATTCACTTCATGATTCGCGTACGACGGCTTTGGGATACCTGACCTCTGATCTTTCTGCTATATCTGATGTGGGCAGAGGAAACCTTGTGGCTTTCAATGCCTCAAAAACTCGGTTCCTCCATCTGTCTATTCGTCACAATCTTCCACACGACTATCCCCTTACTTTCAACAACACACAACTCAATCCTTCCTCTACTCTTAACATTCTTGGTGTTTCCTTTTCTCGTGATCTTTCCTGGGAAGATCACACACACTCTTTTTTCTAAAACAGCTTCTAAGAGCTTAGGCGTGCTGTACCGCCTCCGCGGTTTCTTCACTCCCACTCAGTTGCTGTCTCTGTACAGGGGTCTTGTTCGCCCCTGTATGGAGTATGCTTCTCATGTGTAGGGTGGCTCAACCCACACAGCTCTACTTCACCGGGTGGAATCAAAGGCTTTTCGTCTCATCAATTCCCCGCTTCTTACTGATTGTCTTTAATCTCTCTCCCTTCGCCATAATGTTGCGTCACTCTCTTTACTATTGCTATTATAATGGACATTGCTCTTCTGAACTCTCTAACTGCATGCCTCCTCCTTTAAGGTGATCACGCAGTACTAGACTTTCTACACTTTCTAATTTCTTTTCTGTCCAACTATCTAACGCAAGGATTAATCGGTATTTTCAATCTTTCATCTACTCAACCCCTTAACTCTGGAACAATCTTCCTCAGTCCATCTTTCCTCCTGTCTATGACCTCCAATCTTTCAAACGCAGTATGTCTAGTCATCTCGAAAACCCCGGACCTTGATTTTGCCTATCTTCTTCTATGGGGGCGGGGGGGGCTTTTGTGGGCATTTGCCCTTGGCCCCTCCTTCCTGTATAAAAAAATATGGGGCGGCTGGTACCTCAGTGGTTACGGTGGCAGACTGAACGGTGAAGCTTTGCTTTCGCTCCCGCCTGCTCGCTCTTGGGTCAAGGGCGGGTCCAGAGCACATGTTTTTTTGTCGGGGTGGAGCGCTCACCTTCCAGAGCCTGAGATTACAATACATTGGCAGGCAATTGGTGGGACAGAATTGCCAATGATTATCACATATTCGTTCTGCCTACAAAGAATGCAGCACTCTTTTTGCAGTAGCGATTATTTTTATAGGATGTTTCACTTTAATTTTGTATTGTCCCCTCTTTATGTTTCCGATCTCCTTCTTTCTTTCACTTTCTTTACCTTTAAGGTTTAGAGGCCTCATGGTTTGGGGGGTGCGATCGCCTCCCCCCTAAAACCGCCCCTGTCCTGGGTTGGGTTGGATTTGGCCGCTTACCCTGTCAGTGTTCGGGCTAAAGGTGACCGTGGAGCATACTCACCCCAACATCGTGGATAAATGAGCTTCCTTCCTCTCTGCCTATCTGTTTTGGCATCCTACGGCTCGTATTTGGCGTCCGAATGGTATCACTTTGTAGTTCAATTGAAGAAACCAGCGTCTTTTTTTCATCTAAAATATTTCGCTGTTTCTCGGAAAGTTTTTCCAGATTAATTCGATATTCTCCATCTGTACTTGACAGTCAATTTATCCTTTTTTGTAGACGAGAGTTTATAAAACTCTTGGTACTATAAATCATAGTATTTGGAAACAAATAGATCCTATGTAGAGTCCCGTATATAAGATAATGGCGAATGCTGGACAGTTAATATTAAAAGGATTAACTATAGGTGGTTTGTCCTGTTCCGATATCACCATATTCCTTATTCTTAAATGTTCTTAATTAGAGTTGTTGATAATTCAGTCAGGAGGACTAGAAACTGGCACATCGCTCAACGGAATTCGAACCCCAGCCTCAGTGACTTTACTTCGTTTATAGGGATTAATTGGAGTTCCTACAGTTCTTATTTTGTTCCTGTAGTCCTTACAGTTCTTTATACAATCGACTTAAAAATTAGCATTATACTCTAATGTCAATACTAGCATAAAAGTGTAAAGCTCCTTTTGAAGTAGGCTCTGTGTGGATAGTTTATTACGTAAAATATTTTCTTCGGTATAACCGTTTAGAAAAATTACATTTTATATCATGCACCGTATATTTTGTAATAATTACTTTCCATAACTAAACATGAACACGCTATTTTCATGGGAGAACACACTTCTGTTTTTGTTTTTTTTCTGGTCAAATACAGGGTGGGCCGAAAGTCTGGATCCATAGGAAAATATTTATTTTAATACATAAATTACAACAAATGGTAAATACTTAAAATGATGGTCAAAATAGCAGCAAAAGAGCATTTAAATTTTTCTTTCTATCCTTCCTTTCGTTTTCCATAACAGGTTACCTTACATGAACGTTGAGAGTGAGCTATGCAAGAATCGAACTCAATTTAATTTGATAAACGACTTGGTTGAGAGATACGATAAGTACGGTGAATTTTGGAATAATCATCCTAAATGCAATTGCCTGCAGTCATGCAGTTCCAAGTTCTTCTACTGGCAGGCTGACACAACATGGAGAGAAGAATCTAGACCCGTAATCAAGGTATGCACCGTCCGTGTCAGCCTATTTTTTTATTTGCTCGTTAAAAACTCGGTCTATAAATTTCATTTCATCCATGGTGACGCGTAGCAACGATAGAGCTCAGGATGTCAAAATCGTACACGATAGATAGGATGCGCCTGTAAATATGAAAGGATACACACGATAAATGTGTATATATTTAAAAATTTTAATATGAACGCTACGAGGCTTGTAATGGACATCGAAAATAATGCCAGTTCATCACAGCATGTCAATATTATTTGAATAAACTAGTTACAATTGACTCTCACTCCCCAAAGCGCCCAGCTAAATGAACAAAATGGGGTGCAGGTTCGTCCCTGGGCACCCACAACACCTGACACGAAATCAACCAAACACGTTTGCTGGCTTGGGAGTATATCCTTCATCGTTAACTTCGAGAATTACACACATAAAAAAACAACTCGTACAGTCTCTGGATCAGTCTGGAAGCATACTGAAATCAGCGTGGTTACGAGCACTTTTCATGCATCACAGCATTTTGTTTAGTTATATGAGTAAGATGTAGTAAGATGTATTACACAGCTCAACAAAAATTTTTTTTTGTTTCGTTGCCAAGGAAATTCGTACGAATTTAGGGTATTTTGGGGCTGCTGAATTCCAAAATGAAAGTAGTTTTTCCGATTTGGCTCTAGTTCTTGAGATAATGAATACCCTCAATTAATAGGAAACGTAACCATAACGCGTGCATATGGGAAACTACCGGAACATTCTAGATAGTGAGACACGCGAATATTTAGTGTTACTCCGCGATCATTCTAGAATATTCCCCCTCCGTAAATAAGTCATCGGCCACCCAACCAGTAGTTTGGTTGACCTTGGTTGGCCTTTGGTTGACAGGGAAAAAATCATCGCCCACCACTTCATATCAAGCTGGGACTAATGAAACAATTTGTTAAGGCCTTGGACAAAGATGGCGATTGCTTCAAATACATTTGTAGATCGTTCCCTGGACTAAGTATGGAAAAACTAAAAGCTGGAATCTTTGATGGCCCTCAAATCCGTACACTTATCAAGGATTCTAATTTCACAAAATTTATGAATGGTGTTGAAGCTTCTGCCTGGTGCAGTTATGTCTCAGTTGTCAAGAACTTCTTGGGTAACCACAAAGCAGACAATTATGAAGAACTGGTGCAAAACATGCTCACAAACTTTGAAAAGTTGGGTACTAATATGAGCATAAAGGTACACTTTCTCCATAGCCACTTACACAGATTTCCGGATAATCTTGGTGATTTTAGCGAGGAACAAGGGGAGAGGTTTCATCAAGATATCAAGGTGATGGAGGAAAGGTATCAAGGCAGATGGGACAGACACATGATGGCAGACTATTGCTAGAACCTCCAACGTGATTGTCCTGATAACCCACATAAAAGAGAATCGTACAAACAGAGATTTACTATACATTAATTGTAATTATGCGAATCAGCTTACTGTGTTTATCTGTTATTATACCGAATACAATGCCATTATGTATTTCATGTGTTTACGTTTGTATGATTTGAGACAATTTCAATGCGATTTGTAAGTAGGCTCCGCCTGAACATTAAATTTTTTGCATTTTTACGTGTTTCAATGGGGTACCAATTATCTCATAAATTAGAGCCAATCTAGCAAAACGGATGTCATATTCGGAATTAGCACCACAAAGTTACCCCAAAATCACTCTAATATGATTGGCAAAAAAATGAGTGTTGACCAGTGTTATGAATAATTAGTGGAGTGGCTCGAATGAGATCACAGTACACCAAGAGCGTATGAATGTTATTATTTGGAGTTTAGTGAGAACAAATTTTGTTTGTTTAGCATGCTGAATGCAGTCCCTTGATCAGCTTAGAGGGGTGTTAAATCAGGATGATACGTGCTCTTTTCTGCTCGGAACTCTTTCGAGTTTACCTCTCCTTGAATCTGTGGCATCTCTGAACTGATCTGTAACTGAACTGTCTCAAAATCCTGTCATAACTGTCTTTGTACTGTACCAGGACGTTAGCATGTTATTCCTCGGTTTAGATCAGTGGTGCACAAACTTTTTTGATGTGAGGGCCAAGCGAAGAAAATAACTAAATGTATTAGCCTACTTACTTTCCATCTAAGTCATAAATTGGGTCACTTTTATATTCTAACTTTTTCATTGAATTGAAAAGACCCGTGGGGGCCACATTTGGCCCGTGGGCCAGGGTTTGTGCATCACTGGTTTAGATTTTCAGCCCAAAAGTCACCCATTTTCGTTTGACTGAAACTATGGAATGATATAAATGCTGACATAAAAATGTTTGCAATGTAAATTTGTTTAAAAATAAGTTGAAATCTCTCTCAATAATGTAATATTGATAAGGATTTAGGATTAAATGTACGTTACTGTATCGCTTGTTTATTTCTCGTATATGATGTATTACTCGTCCCATTTCTCGTATCTAACTATCAAGTCTTTGTAGTGTAATGGTATCATAATCATACCTATTAGTTCGTTTTGTGTAGTGCAAATTAATTAATCTCCTACTTCATGAATTGATATATTATTTAATCATAACTTGTATATTTTACTTAAAATCAGTCTGAGATGAGAACCCACTTAAAGCTAAAGCTAAAGAACCAAATTAAATAAAATAAATAGTCCAGTTAACAATTGCTCAGTTTATTATTGTAACAGCAGAAATTGTAATATTGACATGTCAGACCTTTATGAGGTTCGAACTTCCTGTGGACCATTTCCTCTTTTTGTCTACAGTATAATATGGGCCATAATAAATCTAAGTTTCTGAAGAGGGTACCCATTTCATTCTGACAACGCTTTGCGTAATACTTTGAAAGATAATTATGGGCATAAAGCGAACGTATTTTATGTAATGACGATTACATCGTTGTTGATATCCCTATTAGTAGGGCAGCTAAACAGGTTGAAGTGGACAATCCGGACAAAAGCGCCAAACTTTCCCTACTTGTATATTTTGGACCAACAATTAAAAATATCCCCGGAACCACCTTCAGAGACCATTACTTGGCCGCCATATTGGATTTCAAGATGGCCGCCATAGACAAAATGGAATTTCTGATATAAGTTTCAATAGAGAATTCCCTTGGCATGTTTGGCATCAAACTATGTTTTTTGGCATGATCAGATCAATAAAACAACTTTTAAGCTGATCAGAAGTATGTTTACTGCAGAAATCACACTTCGTACAACATATACAGTGAAAATCGTGAATATTTTAACACAAAAAACCATGTTCAAGAAACCATGTTTAAGAAAAATCAACGAAACTATAACAATTTAAGATTTCACCCACCAAAAAGTAGACCTTTAGCTCTATAACTGAATGTGGGAGAGGAAATTGGCAAAATATGTGCATTTTAAAAAATGAAATTCTACAAAGGTCAAAATGCTACCCTTTCATATTTGCACAATTTTCATGCATTATTCGTGGTTCTATAGAAAACTTGTATTAACAACATTTGTAGAGTAAGGGCAGGGCTATTAAATGGGCACCATAAAATGGAAATATTGGCATTTAGCATTGCAATGCCTACTGTCCCAACTCACCCCCTGTCCCGAACTGTCCCAATTCACCCCGCTCGACGCTATATGTTAAACTGCACAGTTACAGCTACACAGTTCTGTACACTTCCACCTGGCCTTCTTGCAAGCACACCTGGTGCCACATCCATCTTGCTCTTGCAGCCGCATTTGACCAATTCGCTGCAAGCTTTAGATGCTACTGGTCTTGTGGTCCAAACTGGTGTCCATGACTGGGACTCTTCGCTAAAGGTCCATCCCCATCCTTCAGGAGTTGGAAGATTCTGTTCACTTCTCTCACAGGTCGACCATATTCCTCCTGGTATGTGACCCTCCTGGTGTGTTGGAGAAGAGCATCCTGAGTTGGTGGGATAGTCTCCATAGCTTTTCCCTTCTGACAGAACATGACCTTTCTTGCCTCATCTACACGTTCAATGTCACTGGTGTTGTCATAGAGGACAACTGTGTACCGTTCAAGAAGCTTGAAGTGGGGAGTTTCGGCGTCAACATCTGCAAATGGATTTCGTGCCATGAATGTGAATGCTTGTGTTACCTCAGGGTAATGGTGCCATGCTGCCCATGCCGTATTCTTGCCCCTTCCGTAAAAGGATGATGATGTATCACATCCCGTGAAGCAGTGAAACAGTGAAACAGTGGTAGGGATGTGCATCTCTCTTCACCCAAAGAGGCACAGATTGTGTTAATATGATGGTAAGTGAAGTTTTTCCCAGTGCCAAAACCAACCCAAATATTTACTTCAGATCTTATGGACGTCAAGTGATGGAATTTTCCTATTAGAATGACAATAACATCCGTGTCTACAGTTCTGATCATGCAGTTAATGTGCCCTTCCTTTATTGCATCTTGAAGATGAATGAACAGTCTAGTGTCTGCCTCCTCATGGTCGCATCTTGGCATTGTGCGGTCGGCCCCATTGATGATGACTTCAGGTCCTGATGTAATAACAACTTCTTTGTTGTTAGGAACTTCCATTGCAGCAACCTTGTCTGATAGGAAAGCGAACAGTTCTTGCTTGTTTCTAGAGTCTCGAAGGAAGTCATGCCAATTTAGGGGTAATTTGGTTTTTCCTTCAACCTTTCTTCTGATTCCTTTTCCCCGTTTTTCTCTGGTAGTCTCTTTTAAGGTGCTTGCAGTGTAGGTATCCCAGACGATGTCAATTCGCTGGCAAGTTTCTAACTGTTTGATGAGATAAGGGACGAATACACGATCTGCATACTCTTCAAAGTTGGTAACACCTGCAGTAGACAGCAAATGGACGATGGCAGCTCCATCAAGAAGTTTCACATCAAAAGGATCTGGAGGGTTGTCCTTGTTTTCAAATGTAATGATTTTCAGTAGGTCAGACTTTTTCCCAAACCGCAATTTCCCACCATCAGATAGGGAAGAAGGAAAGGGGTGATTCTCGTGTTGGAAGAATGCATCCATGTCACTATGCCGATGTTGCATAACAATATACAGATGAGAGAATAGAGCAACATCGTTCTTCAGTAGTTGGATTCCCCCAACATTCCGTACCTGAGATTTCGGCCGAGGACATCTGAAGAGGGCAAGCGAGTTCTTCTTGATCGGTGTATGAATTGACCTTGTACAATCTGTGACAACTTCTTTGTAGTATCGGCTATATTGCTCCTTACCCAAATCCTTTATAGTTCTCACTGTATGGACCACAGATTCATCCATGACATTCCTTGTGTCTAAGGCCAGTAACTCATTCCCATTATCACAAAATGGATTTCCCATATCACGGAAGACTTCAACGAGATTAGAAACATGATCCTTGAATCTTCTCTGTGTAGATAGTCCTTCTTCGTGGTGGAAGTTGTTGTCTTCAGTTTCTGGAAGGTTTTCGTCTTCATATTCAGTAATCAATCTGGCTTGTTCTGGCCCTGCTACCATCCACTTCTTGAATGCCACTGGATTCTCAGTCAGACCCACCGCGCCTCCTGAACCTTTGACTTTCTCATTGTTTTGTTCATGCGCTTGGTCTAAAGGCATGGCTGAGAATCTCTTCTTGGTCTTGTGTACTACCCAGTGTCCATTTCGTGAAAACTCATTCATAACTGGCTGAGGGAGATTCTTCATGTCCCGGATGTGGAGTGGAAGCCAACGTGCGTAATTCTGGTGGTCAAGAGCAAAGAACCAGGGAACTACTTTCTTCAAGCTTTCTACATACAATGGAAAGTCTCCTGCACGATGTGATCGTATGAATATGAGGCCGTCTATCTCCATCTGAAGAATTGTCTCCCAGTATTGGAATGTTGGACTGACCTGAACCATCTTCTTCTTCACTCTTCCTTTGTCTTGTCATCATAGGGACCAACAGTTTCCATAAAGGCTTCATGCTGCAGCTTTGCCAATGTCAAAGCTGTTACCTGGTGAGCATGTCTGGTTCTTGTAAGATGAGAGGCTTTAAGAAATGAGTCAACAGTTCCTGCCGAAGCAATGCCTGCTTGTGTCAAGGCATTTGTCCACCCAGATCCCTCTAGATAATCTCCATACGTTCTCCACATGGCCATCTCTGTATGTAGACCTCCAAACATGACGATGACCTTGTCTTCTCCGTGGGTGTCTGGCCACTTCCACTGAATGAATTTACCAAGGGCATATAGGGGTGCATCGAATGCAACAACTGGTATTTGCCCGGGGTTAAGGAATTCAGTAGCAGACCGAACAACATTCATTCCATGCTTGATCATCGCTGGAGTAGCGGCCTTTTCATGGAATAAGGGAAGGAGGTAGGAAAGGGTTTTCATTTGATCTTCATCTTGTTCTTGCCTTGTAGCGTGGTATGCTGACCATGATATAACATCACCCTTCCCTATCGTGTCTTTCTCCAAGATCCTGAACGCTTCTTTCATCCACTCCTTTTCCTGGAAACATGCTTCATGGTAGTGTCCCTCAATAGGGTCAGACACATTAGACAACTTCAGGACTTCTACCTTGGTTTTGTCCATTGCAACAGCTGGTACAATTGAGTAGGACATGAGTAACTCCAAGTCCTTTGAACCTAGAGAAGGTAGCACAAGATCACCTTGTTTGGTTCCACAGTTTGAGACAGTTGGGAACTGAAACAGACTAATCCCTGTACCATGAAATGATCCAACGGCAGTTGTACTAGATGGGTTGTAATCCAGATTGTCAAGTGCCCCAACAATAAATGGTCCATGACGAAACTGAGCTGGTACAACCACTCCTTTGGTCTTGAAGTTCTGGCACACTGCTGTTGCAAGTTGGCTTTCGACTTGAAGAATTCGGTCATAACTCACACTGAGACCCAATTCATATAGTTGTGTAATTAATGATTTTGACCGAATTTCAGTATGAATTTTCAGACCAAGATACAGAGGCAATGGTGGTTCTCTTTCCAAAGAATGGCGAACCTTAGATGATGATGTATGCTTGTTCCTAAAATTAAAAAGGATAAGTTGCGAGACAGTGAGAGTTGCAGGGGAGTCTTCTGGTGTTTGGTCCTTCACGTCAGCACCATTTGTGATCATAGATATAAGGGTTTTCAAGGTTGTAGGTACCGATTCCTGTTGACAACCAGATGGAAAGGCACCTGCAAACTTGAATCCAGTAAAGTTGACGATTTCCTTGCGTATGATTCTAGCAGCTTTTGCAAGAATCATAGTATCTCCTTCAAAATTCTGTCTATTTGTCTCTCTGAGCATTTCCTGAATTCCCTGCTGAAAAACTAAGATTTTGTTCTTGCCATCACTCACTTCCTGGGCATATGGGAAATACTCCAGAATCTTCTCTCTGAATCGTCCTCTGTTCATTTCCTTATTAATACCTAAGTCCCGAAGTCTTTTTTGATACAGATCAAATAGCACAGAAAACTTCATTTGAAAGATTCCTTCTTCCACGCAATTTTCTACATGATTAACGACCTCAACTATTGCCTTTGCTTTCATCAAGTTTTCTTCATAGCCTTCTTCCTTGCTCTGTTTTTGTCTCAAAAGTGAGCGGTAACGGTTCCGATAAAATGTCAAGCATTGCAGATGATACTTGGCTTCAATGGCCATGAGATCACCACCTCCTATTCTAGACATTAGTTCTGTGTCACTGAGTTCTGTAGCCATCATTCGTAAATTGACGTCAGCGCCAAATGTACTGAATTCGTGAAGATGCCCATGTGCTTGTTGACAAAACACACAAGTTGCTTTGTCCATAGGATGCCGCTGAACCCGCTTCCCCGTAGATGAACTGGTTTCACCTTCATCCGCCCTTTCTCTCTTTTTTGTAGCCCTTTCAAGCTTTTCTTTACTAAATTTAACATGGCATGACTTGTGCCACACGCATCTAGGAGAATTTGTCTAAAACAATTCGTCTAAAATACAATTTGTCTAAATCAATTTGTCTAAAACAATTTGTCTAAAATAGTTTGTCTAAAATCAATTTGTCTAATAACAATTTGTCTAAAATACAATTTGTCTAAAAATAATTTGTCTAAAATGCAATTTGTCTAAAATACAATTTGTCTAAACAAACAATTTAATATAATATGGCATACAAATTGTTGCCTGATGTACAATGCTATTTATTACTTGCCACGCCCCATCTTAAAAGGTTACCTCTTGTGCGGAATAGTACATCGAAATAGTTTGTCTAAAATAGTTTGTCTAAAAATAATTTGTCTAAAATACAATTTGACTAATAACTGAAGATAACTAGAAATGCATTTGTCTGCTTGATAAATTTGGAGTGAGGATGAAAAGATTGAAAATGGGTTGATTTTATTTCATAATATACCTAACCTAACGGGTTATGGGTTCCGGGATAACTGATTTCGATGTACTATTCCGCACAAGAGGTAACCTTTTAAGATGGGGCGTGGCAAGTAATAAATAGCATTGTACAGTGCTTACAATAAGTCTCGCGCCTCTGTCTCGTCCCAAGCTAGTCTGTTAGGTATAAAATGGGCGGTCCTTATGGCAGCGGAGGTGTGTTCGGATTGGTGCACATAATTGCTCTAACCCCATCAATGACGTCCACATTATCATTGTGTCGATCACTCTATCTATTTATATATAGAGACATACTGTATATAGATATATATAGAGTATGCAGGGGATAACGTGTCTCAGTCCCAGCTGTGTTAGTTGTCTTACAATTAACAGTCCCAAGTGCAAGTTACGTTAACACCTCCACATAAACTACCCTGGACTAAAATAACATACGTGAAGCCTTTACCCACAAACCATTTAAAAGGTGTGATTTAAAAGCTCTCTGTGTGTGTGTCTCTCTCTCTGTCGCTCTCTGTGTGTGTGTGTCTCTCTGTCTCTGTCTCTGTCTCTCTCTGTCTCTCTGTCTCTCTCTCTCTGTCTGTCTGTCTGTCTCCCCGTGGTGAGTTCTGGGTGATTTGCAGTTCATACTCAGATCAGCGAGACGCTGCGTTCTTTGCTAGAAAGACTAGTTAGTGTAGGCGTTTCCTTGCGTTTTAGTAGATTTCGATCTGGTAGCGTCATCGTTACACAGACGGAGGTAGACATGCGAAATATGTATATATTTAAGTAGGTTCAGCTGACGATATGGCGAAAGCAGTTCCATCTGTTGGCGTTACCGCTACACAGATACATATTAACAAATTTTGAAACAATGAGCGCTATGCTTTGGTTGATGAAGTTTTTAGGCGTCGTAAAATACAAGGGGTAAAGGTAGGACCCGCTTCGTAGGACCGGTGGGATGGGCGCGTTGTGGAACTCACATGCGCAGTAACCTTCCCTTGCTGTGAGTTCTGGGTGATTTGCAGTTCATACTCAGATCAGTGAGACGCTGCGTTCTTTGCTAGAAAGACTAGTTAGTGTAGGCGTTTCCTTGCGTTTTAGTAGATTTCGATCTGGTAGCGTCATCGTTACACAGACGGAGATAGACATGCGAAATATGTATATATTTAAGTAGGTTCAGCTCACGATATGGCGAAAGCAGTTCCATCTGTTGGCGTTACCGCTACACAGATACATATTAACAAATTTTGAAACAATGAGCGCTATGCTTTGGTTGATGAAGTTTTAGGCGTCGTAAAATACAAGGAGTAAAGGTAGGGCCCGCTTCGTAGGGCCGGTGGGATGGGCGCGTTGTGATTGAAAACTGGCTGAAGAATAGGCGGCAGAGGGTTGTAATTAAAGGGGTTAGTTCGGGTTGGGCCTCGGTCACTAGTGGGGTTCCTCAGGGTTCCGTTTTGGGGCCACTGTTGTTTATCATTTACATAAATGATATCGACGGTGGCATCGTCAGTCGGATCGCCAAATTCGCTGATCGAGGAACTGCGTGCAAACCTAGGTAGGATAGGAGAGTGGTCCGAAAAGTGGCAAATGCCGTTTAACTTGGGTAAATGCAAAGTGATGCACATTGGCTATGCCAATCCCAAGTCGGACTACTCAATGTTGGGGAGTAATATCGAGGCGACTGATTTGGAAAAGGACGGGTGTGCTAATTAGCACCGACCTTAAGTTTACCAAACAGTGCGTAGAGGTTGAAAAGAAAGCCCAGAAGCTGTTAGGTTATATCAGGAGGCAATTTCAGTTTCGGAACAAGGAGATTGTGCTCTCTCTGTACAATTCCCTGGTTCGGCCGCACCTGGAATATGCTGTGCAGTTTTGGTCGCCCACCCTCAGGAAAAATATTGAGAGGCTGGAGCGAGTGCAGGCGAGGGCCACAAAGTTAATCCCTTCCGTTAGGCATTTGGGCTACAATCGACGGTTACGCGCCCTGGACTTGTTTTCACTGGAAACTCGGAGGCTGCGCGGTCAACTGATCGAGGTTTTCAAGCTCTTACGCGGGTTCAACGATGTCGATTTTAGAAGCATGTTTAGTTTAAATGATAACCCAACTCGCAACAATGGTTGGAAGTTGGATTTGAAGCGGTTTAGGACTAGTGTGTGTGGGAATTACTTTACGTATAAGGTCTGTGACACGTGGAACAGGTTACCTTCAGAAGTTGTGAAAAGTTCCTCTGTGGATCATTTTAAGTAAAGGTTAGACCAAATCTTGCACACTATTTGAGGGTGTAAAAATTTTTCCCTGGCACCCGTTGTCATTGGTACCTCCTCGGTATGGGAGGTACTTCTTTTCCTTGTAACTCCTTGTAACTCTCTCTCTCTCTCTCTCTCTCTCTCACCGCATGGCAATGTATCCATATAACGTTAATAATAACCGAAACTCGAGAAAATATACTCTCTGCCTTCCGCTCTACTCCAAATCCTTTTCTCTTAGTGACCTCTTAATGCAAACTAATCTATCATATTTTGCGGCTTTCTAACTCTGGTAGGATTCAATTCCATTCCTATAGTGTAAGAGATACTTAAATTCATATGTGTATTATGCCATATGATGTGCGTAATAAATAATCATTTTTAAATAGTTGGAGCGTTCAAGGTCATCTGTAATAATCTATAGACTACCCCTCAAGCCCACTCTCAACACTTAGATTCCCCTAAGACACAGGCGTCTTCAAGTAACATGAATGCGTAGAGATCTAAGGTGTTAGATTCCATATTATATAATTTATGTGCTAGGTTTAAGAACGCTAGCATTGAAGGATGGAAGGAAGGGACAGTAAAAGCGATAATAGGTTTAATGAAGGAAGTGGAATGAGGATGGAGGTAAGCGTTGCTATGTCGAAGGAAACGAGGTTGGGTGGGGAATTACGAAGGGAGGAGGAAAGGGAGGCAGAGATTATTAATCTAATTCTGCCACCATGTTCTCCTGATATGAATCCGATTGAAAACCTTTGGGCCGCAACGATTGCAAGAAATTATTGATGCCGGAGGAAGCTATACGAAATACTGATGTTAAAGCCATGACGTAAATGTGTATCGAATATATATTTATGTTAATATAGAACTTTATTATATTTTTATGTTTGACATCTATAAAAGTATATATTGTGACCATGAAAGAACTTTACTTATCCTTAGTTAGAATCTTTTCTTGCAATGTCTACGCTCGTGGAGATGATAATATATGCATTGTTGAAACAAACTATGAGAAGGTAATAGTTTCAGGAAAAAAAAAAACTGGCAACATCGAGGCCATCACATGTTTATGGGAATTGTCATATGATATGCTACCAATAAACTCTTATACACTACTATATACAGTATACTATATTACGTAATAATTACGATGAACAAATCAAATGCAAATTTCTCATATTCACGGCCCACCAGTCTTGCTTTAGACTAATGACTTTCGTAAGATGGAATAGGTTACTACTTAAAACAATGGATAAACTATCTATTAGTGAGACGACCGTGACTTCCTCGAAATGCGAGCGCGTGAGAGGTTCACTGAGGAATTTGATCATTAGATTCTTCACGTAGGATATGTATCACAAACAATAATATTGACAACAATTCCCAACAATTACTTAATATCAATCATTCCATTTGAGCAAATAATTTAGACCTGCGTCAAAATAACGTAGGTGTCATGCCATGATTTGGGATATTTGCGGAATTAGTCGTTCTCTATAGTCTACAGTATATATTGAGACGGTATAATGTAATGCCCAGCTAATATTATGATGACTAGGATTGCTCCATAACCATCCCAACATCCCGAAACTTGGTCATTCTGCTTCTTAATCATTTGTATTTTAAACACTAAAATGTAGCAGAAGTGACGTAATAATGGACGTCATTGATGGGGTTAGAGCAACTATGTGCACCAATCCGAACACACCTCCGCTGCCATAAGGACCGCCCATTTTATACCTAACAGACTAGCTTGGGACGAGACAGAGGCGCGAGACTTATTGTAAGCACTGTACATCAGGCAACAATTTGTATGCCATATTATATTAAATTGTTTGTTTAGACAAATTGTATTTTAGACAAATTATTTTGACAAATTGTATTTTAGACAAATTGTTATTAGACATCAGGCAACAATTTGTATGCCATATTATATTAAATTGTTTGTTTAGACAAATTATTTTTAGACAAATTGTATTTTAGACAAATTGTATTTTAGACAAATTGTATTTTAGACAAATTGTATTTTAGACAAATTGTATTTTAGACAAATTGTTTTAGACAAATTGTATTTTAGACGAATTGTATTTTAGACGAATTGTTTTAGACAAACTCGCCTGATTCGGTGCCTGCCACACAGCTTTATTCTGAACCAGATCTTCAACAGTCACCTCTTCATTGAAAAGAAGAGGAACTGGTAGTCTTCCAAGATTCTTGAATGCGTTGACATTCTCCATAAATGTTGCATATGCTTCAGTTTTTTTACCACTCACAGCATTGAGTGGACATTTAAGAGTCTCACCTTTGCTCTCTTGACAAACCATGCATTTGCTCCAATCCATGTTCACAAATCACCTGCAAAACAGAAAAGCACATATTATATAGTTATATTATTAAATATTTTACATTAAATAAACATTTAAGGGTAATTCTGATTATTTTATAGCAATCCTGGCATCGAAATATGTAGGTTTAGGGACTATTTATTTACAATTACTCCTCACAATAGTTTGTTGATTTCTAGCTGGCAGCCATCTTGGATTTCCAAAATGGCAGCCAAGATAGGGTTGTGCGTCTTGGTTCCGGGGAAAAATTGGTAGCTAAGGTCCTGAACAACATTTGAGCCAAGTTTGGTGCTTTTGTCCAGAATGTCCACTTACTTCAAAAATCAGGGTCTAAGCTACTGCACTATATTAACCTAACCTACGCTAACCTGTTCTAACTGTACTCAGAGGTTGTCTAAAAACTTCTCTGTTATCTGGGTAAAAACTAAATCTTCAAATTATTTTGCGCACTTCATTATAATTTTGTACTTCACAGGTTTACTCGACTAATCATGTGCACCAATGGGTACGAGAAATCTATACCTATGGGATCGCCTCTCTCGCAGCCGATATCGGGGGTATTTTTGGACTAATGCTTGGGGCTTCTGCTTTGACTTTGATTCAAGTCCTTGAAGTCATCACCTTCAAGTTAGCTTTGTTGGCAGAGAAAATCTTCCTTCATTTTTATACTTAAGTGTGAAATGGGGAAATATTTTGAAAGGCCAGAAAAGTCTTGAAGATACTTCTGTTATTATACATATAGACGCTTAGCCTAAGTTATAATGTTTAATGATAGGTAAATAGAGCGGGAAATGTAAATAATGATATTGGGCTTATTTTTAGTTGAGATTGTAGATCAGTCAGTTGACTCAATCCTATTGTAAATCAGTTTGCTCAGGATTCATAATATGGATCGTCAAAACTAGCGATTAACGTATATTTGTGTACATTTATAGTCTTAAGACCACAAAACAGGTGGTATGTAATTGCAGGAGAGAATAAATGTATCCAAACTTTAGTTGTAACTTGCATGGTTTTGTAATGGTGTATGCGGTACAGTAGTAGTAGTAAAGTTTATCATAGTAATTGTATAGTATGTTTGGTAAAAAAAAAAAATATATATAAAAATGTAATAGGATCTGATAAATAGTAAATATTTCTGTACTAATTTTAAACGGCTTAAATATGAAATATAATCTAACTATACTCGTCTGTCTGTCTATCTATATTTTCTGATTAAGAAAGCTTGTATACGAGGGTCAGTTTAGTTTGCTTAATTAGCAATGATGTATTACCATTTTAACATCTTTACCCTTAGTAGTAGATATACTGTAATGTAAAATGTTTGCCGAACCATTCATTAGTAAGTGTTACGCAGGTGAAGTTGACGTCGTAATGTAGCCTTAATAAGATTCTAGTAGAACCAGTCTAATATAATTTACCAGTAAATTACAGGTAAAATATATTAGACTAAGGTAGAAAGTGCACTAACTGATGGTAGTTTGTAAGAGCATATGAAAGAACATCTATAATTAGAACATTACTGTAACGTTAATTTAAGTGATTTGCCGTTATTAATTTAATTATTATTCACTCATATGTGTAGGACTTTTTTCAATCATGATTTTAAATGCCTTCCTTATAAGGAGGAGATTGTAGACACCAATCGACCAGGGAAGTACTCCAGTGGGGACGCTAGGCAGGAGACAGAGAATGCTGAAGCTCCTGTTTCTCCTGTCACTGTCCTCCTTAGCTGATCTTTATTCGTGTCTTGTCTACCCTGTGAGTAGTCCAGCATGCTCTCAAACACATTTCTCTCCCTATTCCTCACTCCTCATACATGCAGCTTACACACTACACAATCTTTTCAAAATTTAAAAAAAGGCATCGTCTTCAAGAACCTCCAGTCCCCCTGGGGAGGTGACCATAAATGTTTCCCCGCTGCCGATACCGGGAACGCAGACCCGGGTAGCGGGGCTAGTTCTGCTACTGCTCATTCCAGATGTTCTGGACCTCTGCCTGAGTCACTTTTCATAAATTTCTGCAACTTTCGTGCTTTCCCCAAATTTTTAATCTTTTAAACATGACCTCACCTCTTCCTCTTTAAACTTTACCTCTTCCTCACTGAAACTCTGGTATCTGGGACGACTGATAGCAACTCCCTTTCTGTACCCTCCTACTTTCTCTGTACTCAATTTCATTCTAAAGGTAGATGTTACGTATATGTACGCAACGACCTAACTTGCTCTTGTATTCCCGAACTTGAATCTTCCGAATTCTATACCCTCTGTCTACGGCTTACATGCCAATTTCAAACTAAATACATCTGCGCTGTCTACCTTTCTCCTAATTCTACTGACTACCCAAAACTCTTTGACTACCTCACTTCCAAGGTGGAATGTACTCTATCCCACTCTCCTTTTGCTGAAATCTCCATTTTAGGAAATTTCAATGTTACCACCACCTTTGGCTTTCCTCCCATTTCACTGATATCCCTGGTGAACTAGCTTACAACTTTATCCTTAATGACCTAGAGCAGATTGTACAGCACCCTACTCGTATCCCCGATCGGCTTGAAGATACGCCCACCATTCTGGATTTATTTCTCGCTATTTATTATTATTATTCTGACTGTCGAGCTTTTCTCTCCATTGGGCTCCTCCGACCACAATTTTATATCTGTTTCCTGTCCTATCACTCTAGTTCGGCCTTTAGATCTCATTTCCCATGGAATGATTACGGCTTCCGTGGCCCGGGCCCCTCCGAGTGGGTTGAGCGCATCACAGAGGTAATTCTCTCAAGCATGGAGGCGTACATTCCATATTCTTTACTTACAACTAAGGCAAAGAAAAACTGGTTTAAAAATTGGTCCTGATGGTGTCCCCTCTGCTGTTCACAATTGTGCTTCTATGGTGACACCCTACCTATGCAAATTCTTTCGTCTTTGTCTTTCATCTGGTACTTTTCATTCCTGCGGGAAGTTCACTTTTATTCAACCTGTTCCAAAGAAGGGTGATCGCTCTCAACCCTCCAACTATCGTCCAATTGCTTTGATTTCTTGCATTTCTAAAGTTTTTTAATCTATTTTTAATACGAATATTCTTAAACGTCTCTCCAATCGCAATCTTTCAGATCGACCTTATGGATTCCGCAAGGGACGCTCTACTGGTGATCTTCTTGTATATCTCTTTGACTCTTGGTCATCTTCCTTTCGGGATTTCGGTGAAATCTTTGCTATTCCGCTAGACATATCAAAAAGCTTTTGATAGAGTCTGGCACAAATTCTTTATTTCCAAACTGCCCTCCTTCGGTTTCTATTCTTTTATCTGTGCCTTCATTTCTGATTTCCTTTCTTGCCGATCTGTAGCTGCGGTTGTAGATGGCCACAGTTCTTCTGCAAGAGCTATAAATAGTGATGTTCCTCAGGGCTATGTACTGTCACCTTAATGATCTTTTAAGCCGCACTTTGTCCTATCTATTTCTATGCCGATGTTTCCTCTCTTCACTTCTCCACCCGCTTCACAAAGCCTCCTTCTCAACAGTCACTCCACTTCGCGTGGGGCGGCTATAGTGAACCTGACCTATGATATTTCCGTTATCTCTGACTTGGGGCAGAGAAAACCTTGTGGCTTTCAATGCCTCAAATCTCATTTTCTTCATCTGTCTACTCGTCACAATTTTCCACACGACTGTCCTCTTACCTTCAACAATACACAACTCAATCCTTCCTCTTCTCTTAACATTCTTGGTGTTTTCTTTTCTCGTGATCTTTTATGGAAAGATCACATATACTCTCTTTCTAAAACAGCTTCTAAGAAGTTAAGTGTGCTGTAACAGCACCGCAGTTTCTTCACCCCACTCAGTTAGTCTCTCTACAGGGTCTTGTGCACCCCTGTATGGAGTATGTGTCGGGTGGCTCAACCCACACAGCTCTATTTGACCAGGTGGAATCAAAGGCTTTTCGTCTCGTCAATTCCCCGCCTCTTTCTGACTGTTTTCATTCCCTCTCTCTTTGCCGCAATGTTGCCCGAGTCTCTCTTTACTATCGCTATTACAACGAACACTGCTCTTCTGAACTTTCTTCTCCTTTACAGGAGAGCATGCAGTACAAGACTTTCGACACATTCTCATTCCTTTCCTGTTTAACTCCCTAACGCAAGGGTTAATCGGTATTTTCAATCTTTCATCTACTCAACTGGTCAACTCTGGATCTTCCTCAATCCATCTTTCTCCCTCTATAACCTCCAATCTTTCAAACATATTGTGTCCAGGCATTTCGAAAACGTTGGATCTTGATTTTGGCTCTCTTCTTCTGTGGCAGGGCGTTTCTGTGGTCATTCATCACTCCTTCTCGTATATAAAAAAAAATCTCGTCTTTCAGCATTTTTCACTACCTTTCCCCATTATCTTCCGAGAGAGAATCAGTTTTATTCTAAAACGTTTGAATATAGTTTCTTATCCCATTTAAATGATAAATTATGGGGCCTTAAGCTGTGCAGAGGAATAACCATGTATGTTCTGCAGAATGAATTTTCTCTTGAAAAATTACACTGGGTAACAAAATTTGACAAATTTTCTGTTTATTGTGATTTTTCTGTCGTTTCTTAATGATTTCGGGGCGCTGATTCCAAAAATGATATTGGTTTTGCTCTATCATCAACCGTTTCAAAAATATAGGTTATCACACTTTTCATATGGCAAGGTATATAAAGAAGGCTAACATATTTATTTTCTGAAAATAAAAACACTATTGGAAATTAATGTTTATTGGGCCAAAATTGTTTGACAAACCCAAAATGGTGCAAAGGATATAATATATATCATTAGGAGAACCGATAAGAGAATAACAAGCCTCGTTATGCAGTGTGCGTTCCTTAAAAATGCACTGAAGAACGCGACTTCCGCGTATGAACATTCTTATCCTTTCTGATCAGCGACCATACGTAGTCTCCCATCATGGAAGCATCCCAATGGCCCTGGTACCTTTTCTCCATCGTTTGAATATCTTAATGGAATCTTTCGCCATGTTCTTCACTCACATCGCCCAGGTTATCACGAAAAAAGTCTAGATGTGAATGCAGATAGTGTAATTTTAAAGACATACGGCACCTCATTTTGCCATAGCACTTAATCAAGCTTGACACTAACTCCTTATGGTTTGGTGCTTTATGGTTGCCTAAAAACCTACGAACCACATCACGGAAAGCACACCAAGCCTTTTTCGATCGGAGTCATCTTGGCTTCAAGGTTCTTTGAATTCAACAGCGCCTTGACTTGTGGTCCTACAAAGATGCCAGCCTTGACTTTGGCCTCAGAGAGTTTAGGGAACATGACCCGAATCTGTTGGAAAACTTCCCCTCCAAAATCTAACGCAGTTACAAACTGCTTAATTAGACCCAACTTAAGATGGAGAGGTGATAGCAGAACTATGTCAGGCTTCACAAGAGGTTCCCTGAGTACATTGTACTTTCCTGGTTGCAGTCCTTCACGTGGAGGCCACTGAACTGTTTTATAGTGCTCAGTTGAAGCCCTGCTATCCCACAGGCAAAGAAAACATGAATATTTAGTAAACCTTCCTTGTAGACCTAACAGGAAACCAATCATTTTGAAATCATCACACACGTCCCAGTAATATTGTTCATACCTGATTTGAGTGAGCAGTTGTTTGACATTTTCATAGTCCTCTTTCATTTGAACAGAATGTGCAACTGGTATAGATGGATATTTGTTCCCATTGTGGAGTAGAACAGCTTTTAAACTCCGAGTTGAACTGTCAATAAACAGGCGCCACTCTGAGGGTACATGTGTTAACCCAATAGCTGTGAATACCATTAACCTCGCTGCAATAACAGAGAGAGCCATTGACATCGTAGAACCTTGCAAACTCTTCATACCGCTTTCGGTATACAGTGTTCTTGCAGTCTTCTCCAAGCAAATTCCACTCTTTGAGTCGAGGTCAGAAGCTCAGACCCCGATTTCGTCAGACCCAAATCTCTAATTAAGTCGTCCAATTCCCTCTGATTTGGAAAGTGAGGGTTTGTACTGAAAGTTACTGTATATTCTTCATCATGACTGTCCTCACTAGCCGACATCTCAGATGAGCTAGCTGCATCCTCATTTTCAACCTGCAAAGCAAAGAAACAAAATATAGGCATAGCTATATATGTAGAAGAGCATCAGCACTAAGAAAAATCGACACACAATGACCCACAGTCTGTCAATACAGAAGATAAAGTAATGGATAGATACCTGTTCTGGTGGACGTGGTATTAGAAGACCTTCGCCATGTGGTACAGGAGCTATGGACGACGCTATGCTTGGATACTGAAGTCTGCCTTCCTTTAACTTTCCTGTACTTAGAAACATCTACCATGCAGTAGTAGCAATCGTCGTGGTGGCTCTTTGGTTCTCTCCATATTCTGGGTACCGCAAAGGGCATTCCCTTGCGTACTCCCCGCAGCCACCCTTCAAGTGTGGAGCGGCAGCTTCCACAGATCACATGGGGTGCCCAGGGCTTATCTTGGTCACCCATAGGCATACCAAAATAGAGCGATACGCGATCCAGAACTTGGTGCCTTTCACAATCTTGTGTGATACTTGCTTGGGGCCTATGTAATACCCACAAACGTAGCAGAATATATCCGGCGAGTGTTTACAAGCTCTAGTTGCCATTCTCTTTACCAAACTGTACTACATTAATCATAACCTGCAGATATAGAGAGAAGAGTTATTAAATCTGCAACAGATTACAGATTCCAGAAAAAATATGTATTCACAACACTGAAATAATGTTCGCAATAAAAAAGGATCGATAACACTCAAATCGTCAGCACAGAGAAGCACAGAAACACAGTACCTCAGTGCTGGTAACCATCAGACAAACAACCTGCTTTCTTTGTGTGCTCACACTTACTGACTTCTCAGACTCTGCGCTCTTCTTTATATAGCACAGTGGAAGTTTCGGGCAATTTCTAGAGCAAGAAACTGTCGACGAACATCCGGATTGTTCTCAACATTTCCTGATTATTCTGATATTGTTGCGCCCATAATAACATTATACTGGTAAAACATGAAAAATGGATTATCTCTGAAACCATTGATGATACACACAAACCAAGGCCAGATTTGGACTCAGCGCCCACAAATGCATATAAAAACATAAAAAATTCTATATAAACAGAATCAGTGTTACACTGTTATTGATGATACTAAACCCTTGTCCGCTTAAATGAGGTTGAATGTGTGTACACTGTACAGAAGTAATTTTTACACGTGAAGTTGGCCTAGCATTTTTGGTACCTTGTAAGATTAAAATAAATAAGAAAAAACATAGAAACTTTTTATTGGCGAAAAACGTTGATGTCGATGAAATTAGGTCAGTTTAGATAACTAGATGTACCCCAGTGCTTATGCATTTCATAGGAAACTAGATTAGAGTCATCAGTAACGTCTAGGTGCGTACTGCCTACTTTTTTTGGTTGATGTCTGTGATGTTAGGTTTTGTTTTTACTATAAAATTTAAAAAAAAAGCCAGTACCTTTCTCATACTGAAGTGTGTGTGTGTGTGTGTGTGTGTGTGAAGATAGACGTAAAAGGAGATATACATAGATGACTAGATAATGACCGACGCCTTACATGAAGGTGAAACTCTACTCTATGGAAGAACAATAAATATCTATATTGTGAAAAATGCTCTGTATGAATTGGTCCCCAATTAACCCACCCCTAATATCTCCAGTCTAACTAAGAGTAGATTAAGCTTAGCCTTGTAGGGATCAGTCCGTTCTTCCCCTGGCTTTTCCACCAGCGTCCCCTTGGTTTTTTTTCCGGTTGGTTGATCGGTAATGTATGTCTATTACCGAGTACGTTCTATCACGCAGTATATAAATACAAATGTGGAGAATAACTCTGGTGAGTGAGCAACCAATTGGTTTCATCCACCCAGTTATTGACATAATCAAACAATTATTAAACTCCTTTAACTACCTACCTACTCGGTTGACCATTTTCGTTACCTCCCAACTACCCACACGTATCAGTTTTCCATAATATTTTGCAAAGGCACATTAGCGCACTCCAAGTTAAAATTCAAGGGACCGCGTTTATTTCGCAGAATGGGTATACGTTCCTTTCTTTTTAAAGTTTGTCCACTGATGTTTTATTCCTTAGTTACTAAATCTCATCATGTTTTTCATTTTGTATTTACTATTATACCTCTAAGTTACTCCAAGCAATTGTTCAGTAAAGAGTATTTCCACTCATTAAGTATTTATTTAAATACACTTTAAAATCTAGGCTTCGGTTTCATCTGCCGAAAGATTAAGTAATTTTGTGTATGTAATAAGAAATGTTAATTGAGATAGTCTTTAGTTGGGGCATAGTGTAAAAAACTTGCTTGGTGAACACGTGTCTTGTAAAAATTTTGATATTTAAATGCTTCAGAGACTACTGTAGTTTAAGAAGCATTCTTAGATCTACGTTTTCTTCTTTCTTAGATCTTAATGTTCCATCCACTTGGTAGGATTTTCGAATCTGAATAGCTGTAGGTAAAAAGACTAAAAAGCTAGTAAATTCTTCTTTTGGAGCTTGTCTTATCATTGATGTTTTTAAACTATTTCTATACTTTTTTCACATTTGGTAAAGAAAAAAAATTAATCATTCAGTCATTATATATTGTATAGTTGCGAGAATTTCCACTTTAAATGTTTGCTCCTTTATTATAACTACTAAGTTGTTATTGAATTCTGTATAGATGCAATGTAAGGGATTTCCATAAAGGAATTCTGCATGTGTAGTGATTATATTTTTTTATACCATTTCTTTATTTCGTTTGAAAGCACTTTTTCATTCATTTCGGCTAATGAAAACTCTTCTCAACGTCCATTTGGAGAATATTCTTCAGGAGGCAAGTTGATGAATTCTTTCTGTTCCCTTGATTAAGTGTGTTTAATCGTACAGTTTCTTACCTTCATGAATATTGTACCTTTTTTTATGCGATATCTCCTGCCAATGAAATTTATCAGTATTATGAAATTAACTGAATCATCAAACGTTTGAAGAGAGTTCGAATAAGCAAATAGGAAAACGACTAACGTCTTGCAACATTTTCTTTCCTCTTTCAGGATAATTCGGAGTGTGTAATTGGGGTATTTTACTTCCCCAAGCTCGGTGAATTCAAAGAATATTTGATCTCGGGTAGTAGTAGTAGTAGTTCGATGGGCGATCATCCTCCATATTATTATTATTATGTAGCGACATCTGGTCCGAATTCAGTGTTAAGCCATAGATTCCCTGTCATATTGACCCCCGACAGAATCATGAAATTAGCAAGTGATGAAGCTACTAAATCTTTTTCGGGAGTCACTCTATAGAGAAAGGGTAAGTGACATTATATTTTTCCTTTTCACCATCCCTGTAAATCCCTCACACATTGAAAAATCCGAGGCTTAGCATTATTAGTCTTCGTACAGTATGATCTAAACTCACTTACACGACAAAATTGGCCTGGATTTTTTTTATCACCAACGTGGAACAATTCCCATTTTCTGTAAAAGTTTTCATACTGGTAATTAAAGTAGCCAATTGGCCCAATTCGGCCTAACAACCAAATTACGTTGGATATAGATCCGTTGTCGAATTTCATTGTTTTTATAAAGCAGATCACAGGTCTTAATGCAGTTGTATAAAATGTGTATAGTGTATAGCAAAATAACACCCATCATCTCTATGAAGCACATTTTCATTATTGAAAAAATGTGTACGAAATGTCAATTCGGATAGTCAAAAAAAGTTTCAATTTGTTAGACGTTACCCGCAGCAAGTATTCTTGCTATGCTCTCGACAATCCAATTTAACTTTTTTTTAAGTTGTGTTCTTTATTCTTGCTCTCAAAAATGTGTCGTTTTTTAATTCTTGGTATAGATTATATATAGATTATAGAACACGACAAATCTCAAATTTTTCTAACGCGAACCCAACTATTTTGGATAGTCCACCTCTTGTGGTGGTATAGTTTTCCATTGAAGTTGTAAACATATGTAAACTCTCAAACGCTGTATGAAGAGATCTAATAATTATTTGCTTATTCATAATTACTTAAAGTATGATGATATAATTATTAAGTACCTCCAAAGAATAAAACTCATTACATTTATAATCAATCGTCATAGATTTCGGTTTTAATTTTTATTACTGTATAGTGGTGTACAGCTCACTATTAATAACAACGACAATAAAGCCTAATAAATCTGAAGTCTATCCAGAAAATTAAATATAATTAACAATGAAATTAAAGGTTAATAAAATAAAAAAAAGGTTGGGATCATAATTTTTATTTACAATTAAAAGGTCGGCTTACAGCCACATTTACATTCATAATCACAATCGGTGTGTGTGAATGAATGAAAGAGAAAAAACTCATCGCAGGTACAAGATAAAAGAAAATTTTCCTTCAATGCATTATTTACAAGAGAATAAAATTTTTTGGAAAAAATGGGTCACTGAACATAAATATATTTTCTTTGAAATAATAATAATAATAAATACTTTTTAAAAGTTTTTATTCAATTAAAAATAGTAAAAATATTTTATATATATATATATATATTTGTGGGTAAAATATTAATGATGTAAGTCATTTCAATAAGTTTATATAATACAATTTTATGTGTATATATACCGTTTACATGTACTTTAAGATATGTTTATCGTGCTACTTCGTCAAAGGTAAAATTGGGTACAAACAACATATACTGTATAAAAAAAAAATTAGTACAACAGAAAAGGAGTAGTTACAAAGATGTGTGTGTGTGCGTGCGTGCGTGTATATATATATATATATATATATATATATATATATATATATATATATATATATATAGACACACACACACAGATTCATATATTTATATATTTGGTTCTCTTTTTAAAGCCAGTAATACGAAGAAAAAATCCAAAATATTATCTTTGGTTCATAGAAAACCGAAAAAACGGTTGAAAGAATATAAACACGGGTGATAAAAAAAAAAGGTATTCCTAAAAATTTTACTGCACATTATTTTTTTTGGGAATACCTCGTTGGATCACCCTGTATATTCGTCTCTAATCTCCTAGTTGAAGAAAATAAAAAAAAATATATATATATATATACATATATATTGTAATATAATCAATCCAGTTAACATAAATAGCTGATTATTCTCCACTTAAGGAACAGAATAGAGTAAGGCAACTTTGGTAACTAAACTGAAAAAACGAAGTCTCGTAATTTTATTTTAAAATTTTGAGTGATTTTGTAAAATTTAAATTAATTTTAGAAGAAAAACTTAAAAAGAACCGTGCTTTAAAGGACAAAATTGTGCAACCTTAAATATTATTGTACACGAAAGTTTTTCTAGGTTACCATTAATTAAAATATGTAAGTATACGTACATCAGTTGTTACGGGTATAAATATAATTGTCTACATTTTCTTAATACTTTCATAAAAATATTGAAATTTTTATTAGGAGATCAGCTATACGAAATAATACAGCTAGTGCAAAATAATTGGTGGACTAGACAACACATCCCGAAGGCTTCTTAAAAACTAACAGGAGCTACTCTTGTAATCGCTTGTGTCCGACAACTGAGTATTATCCCGTGAAATCATTTTCAATTCACTGCAAAACTCTGGTGCCCTGAAATTAGGTAAGTTAGGTTATTGCCAAGTTCGGCTATTCTTGTATATCAAAAATAAAATACACTCAGGAATATACTGAAATGCCATATTAAATTTGGCAGTAATTTCTCCAAATGTAATTGAGGCGTCCGAAGTAGGAGTGACGAAGCCGACATACGTTCGAAAATTCGTTTTGTGCATTATTCACTGCATAGACAAAGGCCAGAAGAAAATGGTGATACAGAAAACGGATTTTCAAACATATGGCGTGTTCGTCACCCCTACTCCGTACACCTCACTTATACGTTCATGATATATTTCAACCAATAAATATAAACCATGATTTTAAAAAAAGTAAGTAAAGCGAAGTTAACAAACACCTGATAATATCTGCCACAATCCCCGTCTCTCAGCAAACATGATCGACTCACATGGACTGCATTTGAGTGAGAGCCATGAGTAGTTGTGTGTTAGACCTGTTAAGAGCCGCAATACGTTCTTCCTGAGCGTGAATTACGGCATCTTTCTCATTCATCATCTCTGTCTTCTTCTGTTGATCTCTCATCAACTCTTCGTGACTTTCGATTAGACTGTAAAACGAAGGAAACCTGCAATTAGAATATGGAAGACGATGCAAACATTTATTATGTTCATTAAGGTAAGACCTATGTATTACTGTTGAAAATAAACCCATAATCAATCGGTAAATTTATTAAAAGAGCGACGTTTGAGCCCTTAACATTGGGACTCTGTCCATATTCTGCAATCATCTTGACAAAGTAATACCAGGTGAGAATTTTCTGTAGCTGAAGACTAGGTGAATTTATTTAGCTAGTAAACTTTCAGTCCACTGCAGCTCGTGATAGTTTTTTTTACTGTCTAGGAAAGACAACGGAATTCGATTTATTATGAACGATAAATTTTCCTGTTAGGCCGGCCGCACACAGGACTGTCTTGCGACTCACGACCAACCCTAGTCGTCAGTCGCAAGACGATCCTGTGTACGGTAGGTCTTAGTCTCAATGGAGCTATTTTCTTTCATTCTGGTCGTGTCCCAACTCAGCCCGTTTGCCCGTGGTACGATAAAGCTACGTCTTGTCGACGTCGCTTCCCGTTACATCAGCGAAGTTAAGCGACATTGGAACTGGGTAGTAGTCGAATGGGGGTTTCGTCCTTTGCATGCAGATGATGTAGCAATCCTTACGTGTTTGGAATCCCGTGTGTAAAATTTTAGGTTCCCCTCCGTCACATAACCTAAGCTGTTGCGGAGAAGACTGAACAACTCCTAACCCTGCCTTTTTTGGTTTTGATGGGGTTGTTTAACCACCTCCGCAACAAATAACGCCATATGACGGAGGGGACCTACAGCTTTACGTGAGATCTGAACTATCTAAGGGTCGGTATATAATATAGACTCTGAGGACTATCCCCGATCCAACTAGTACCTAGACCCATTGTCGCTTAACTTCGCTGGTCGACAAGAAGCTGTGTTACGACGTAGGCCAGTTTTGATGCACTTCACTTGTTCTAAATGTGGAGGACTATACATTTTAAATGCTCATAGAAACTTGAGATCACATTTGTTTTAAGTTTATCATCATGATCAATAAAGGTAATTAATATCTCGTCTAACTCCCATACTTCGACCTTGATCATATCTTATTTATTTTAGGGCTAGACCGAATTTTAGTATTTCTCTAAGAAGTTACAATGAATCGGACGTTGACACGCAATTACAGAAAGTTCTCTCATCTAGTATTGCTTTTGCTGTCAGAAAAGTTTTTTTTTTTTAATAAACTTATCTCGTTCATATGTATTTATAGTACGTTCAGTCCAGTCGTGAAACTTCAGTGTCTCGTTAATAAATATTAGCAATGAAGTGAACAAATTTAAGCTAGTGTGATTCGGAGTCAGCGCGCTACTGATCACGCCATCTGGAACTTTAAAGTAGGTGCGTTAAACTCCCTCGCTTTTTAGTAAATGAAGTGCAATAACCGCACTAAATAAGGTGTGTAGCAGCCGTACCAACAGTAATTAACCCTTTCAGTGTTTTCTGTATGTACTTGTACGTGGTGGCAAAATGAACACTGAAGGGGTTAAAGGAACTCTTCCGAAGGTTCAAATAGGGTCACTGGAGCAGAACGTCAGCTGTAAAACAACATGATGATAATAGAGGCGGTTTCACGTCACTGTGAATTGACAGCGATAACAGTTTATCTGAAAGGCACCAGAAATGACGCTTCGAATCGAATCTAAGAAATACCCACACGTGTCATAATCACTTTCTTGATAAACATGCTACGTAAATGAGAGGAGGAGGAGGAGGAAGTGGTTAATGACTCGTGTGGGTATTTCTCAGATTCGATTTAAAGCTTCATTTCTGGTGCCTTTCAGTAAACGGTTATCACTGTCAATTCACAATGACGGGAAACAACCTCTATTATCTTTTTGTTGTTTTACAGATGACGTTCTGCTCCAGTGACCCTATTTGAACCTTCAGAAGACCTTTTTTTAATTACTGTTGGTATGGTCGCTGCACATCTTATTCTTTGTTTGACTGTGCTCCCTTGCCTTTACTGCAAGTTAATGCAGAGTAAATATTAATATTTCTTAAATGAATCTTCTTTGGGGTTCTAGATGGCATGATCATTTGTGTGTTGCCTGGCTCCGAAACCACGTACTACGGGTTTTGAACCCCTAGTAGCTCTAACTTCGTTTAGGAACATGAAAAGACAATTATTTATATACTTCCGGTTATGTATTACATTCATAAATTTGTTTACACTAACGTTTTCAAAAGCTCCCTCATTTGTAAGGTTTCTCCATCACGTCCACCCATTTGTTGTATCTTGTGTCGAGTGGGCAAGTGTTGGACACCATTTACGTTATTACAGGCTGAGAGACGACTAGATGATCTATGATGACTCGGCGAACGATCTGTTAAATCGGAAGCGAGGTCATTCTGCTGCTGACCATTTAAGTGTTCCTCCGCTGTTACCATCTTCAGATGCATTTCCATCGATGACTGAAGAGCGAGTATTTCCTTTTCATACTAAAGGGGGGGGAAAAAAAGTTTGTCAGAAAAATATATGACGACGTGTTTCAAGAATCACTGGTTCGAATGAAATTTAACTTAAAAGGAAGAAAGCAACATTATCTCCACAAAGGTTGGAGAGCTCCCTTAAGAGCCAGTGGAAATTATGATATTTCTTCATTT
Source organism: Bathynomus jamesi (assembly GCA_023014485.1). Classification (NCBI taxonomy): domain Eukaryota; kingdom Metazoa; phylum Arthropoda; class Malacostraca; order Isopoda; family Cirolanidae; genus Bathynomus; species Bathynomus jamesi. Next base: position 206,118 of record JAJOZX010001009.1, read on the forward strand.
GAAACCACTGTGATTGATTGACTCAACAAACAGCTGTTTTGGAGGCGTGCGGAGAAGGCACAACAAAAAGATTCCAAATTTCTTTCAATAGAATTTTGTGGCCGCTGGGCCGAGTTGTCTTTGTGCACCTCGGAGACTAGCGTTTGGTTACCTAGGTGGAGGGTTACCTGTAGAGGAGTGTACAGCTTTTCTTACCTTGCCGCTACTGATATTAAATAAAAGTGAGAGAATAGTTTATACATAACAGGAGTTTCGATATTCCCTATATCATATTTCGGCTCTACAATGAAAGAATTAGACAAGGTAAAGCCGTTAAATACTGAATGGGCGGAGATCATGTGATTGGAGCGTGATTCGTTATCACCTTCCTTACTGCTGGATTAAATCTAGTTTCTCTTTACTAGTCAGCGTTTTAATTTAAACTTCCAAGTTATGAAAGGGAAACGATTTAATCCAGCAGTAAGGAAGGTGATAACGAAACACGCTCCAATCACATGATCTCCGCCCATTCAGTATTTAACGGCTTTACCTTTTGTCTAACTCTTTCATTGTAGAGCTGAAATATGATATACGAAATATCGAAACGCCTGTTGTGATTATTATTAATAAATTGTCCTTCAATGTATTGTTTTCCCTTTTGTTAAATAACTTTTTTATTACGTTAATTCGCAATAATTAAATATATGAAAACTACGTTCTTAATTCGTCAACCCAAATTTCACGATTTAAAACTAACCTCATCGAGCGTTTTCGTATCTGAAATTCTTTGGTGTTGTCGCGTCGTTCTCGTTCGAGGAGGAATCGGCTGTTGATCATCACTCGACGAATCCGAGTCTTCGTAACGCCTCTGCAAACGCCTGTTGCTGCCCATCTCTGCCGACTGCCTCCTTCCTGTCTTCGACCGTCGACACTGTGAACTGAGGAGGTCTGAGGTAGAATGGTGATGGTCGGGCGCTGGAGGGGTGTTCACCCCATTCATGCTTCCCCAAGTCGGAGGACCACAACGGGGGTTCGTTCTCGGGGCGCTGGACTTGTACGGAAATCGATGATCGGCGGGAGGGGTACATGTTAATGAATTACTATCTTCACTCGAAGTAGAATGACCTCTCTGGTTTCCAATCCCGCTACCATTCGTCCTTAAAGGAAGGTCTTCAATGCTGTGAGAAGAGCTTAATGATGAACTGACGGGACTTTGCTGGTGAAGCGGCAGAGGGATGCGGTGGTTATGGGGGTGGTGGTGATGAGAGTACGGGGAGGAAGAATGGGGAACGGGCCTTGGGGAACTGGTAACTGCATTCAAATGGTACATTGGATTGTTGAAAGCCAAAGGAGAGTTAAATTGAGGTGATGAAAGTTGAGGAGACGATTGCTGATGATTCGACCTACTGTTCGGTGTGCCATTCCCGCATGGTGGGATGTTGTTACTATGATTGTTCATATTTAAGTTGTTATTAGCAACGTCGTGATGAGAAATGGATGGATCCACGGGACTCGACGATTGGCTGTAGGCGAAGCTTTGATATCCAGAAGAAGCGACGTTCGATAGCTGAGAAATGGATGTTTGTGAACCTTTCATATTCGTTTCACCATCTCCTGATGAATTTCGATCAGGCTCATCGTGGTGGTTAACATCTCTCGCGTCTCCCATTCCATTTGCCTGAGCGTGGTGTTGATTCTTAGACTTCGATGAGGGTACCCCTCCAACTTGATCATTATAAATAACCCTGTTATTATACCATGCTGCATGATTATGAAAATGGTGGTGGTGATTATGTACATTACCAGTAGGAATACTCATCTGCGCTTGGCTGGAAGCGATGTGACTGTGACTATAGCTGTGTGCAATAGCATGAGGGCCCTTTGGTCTCCCCTCAGAATCGAGGGCAGAGAAGAGCACGTAGTCGTCAGCGGTACTTAAGTCTGCTGCTGGCTTCCGTCCAGATCCTATCAGGAAGGACGACCGTGGGAGGGTGGACGACCGAGGTGTCGATGGTGCTTCGTCAGGTGGAGCCAGAGGTTGGCAGTGCTCATTTGAACAAGTTTGTTCCGTTCCTCTCGCAACATCGATGGTAGGATCGTTATAACGGAAAATATTCCTCTGAAGACTTTGATATCCGTTATACATCTCCTCGATTTTCACGTCGCCTCTTGCAGAAACCATTCGGAGTGTAGATTCATTATTATTTTCGCTGGACATCTGGTGAACAATGTTGATGTTTGGTTGTTTCAAAGCGGTGCTTATTTTGTCAAGGATAGACTGCAATTTATCAATATGCATTTGCAATTCCTGACTCAAAGGAGTGGTTTTAGGCGAAGTGTCCATCTTTTGCAAGGCTTCGCAGAGAAGAGTATGCAAAATGGAGATTTGAACTCCTATATCAATCTCTCCCTCGTATTCCAGTCCTCCCCGATGGTCTAACGGCTGAGGACTAGAGATTTGTTTGAGGAAAGTTTTCATCTGGTCCTGTTCCTTCTCGATGAACTCGTTCATAAACTCCATGAAGTTTTCCTTCCCTTGAAATTTTGTGAAGTTGGCTAACGTCTGAAGCGTCTTCGCTATTAAAGTCAAGTTCCTGGACGTTCTTTCGTCAGGGTATTCCTGAGTAATATTAAAGAGAGAGGGTGACAGAATAGCAGGGCAGAGGAAACGCAAGAAAATCGAGGCTGATATCAAATTGTCGCTCAAGTTTCCTTTGCCAGACGCTTCCAAACGTTCCCTGTACTTACAGAAACACTGCCTCAATTCTTTGGGGAAGAAAGAGTGCGAATTTAAGATGCGAGACCACGTCATCCTTACGACTTTCATCAAGTTTTCTTGGTGCTTCTGAAGTGCTCCCGTCTGCGAGACTTTCGTTCGATCGACCTGCGAAATTAATTTTAATACCTTATGTATAGTAAGGAATATAGATTATTTCATTAATGATATAAATTCGAATACAAATCATTTTAATTCATCCCCAGTAGTTTATAAGTTGTACTGATGATTGCATGATTCCTCCTATGTAACCAAGCGCCAAGGCCATATCACAAAGGGAACCTGCAGCTTAATATGGAATCCGAATCACGAGTCACTACATCATCTGGGCACAGGGAACGGTCACCCATCCAACCACAACCCAGATCCAATGTAGCTTAACTTAGTGGTGTTGCGACAAGGTCATGACGCAACTTTAAATAAGAAAGTATTCATCCTTACCTCGCAGTCCAGCCCCTCTTCAACGATTTTGTTTATGACTTGTCGAAGGGTTTCAAGGAGGTATTTTTCACCAACCAACTTCATAAACGCTTCCATTGCTTTGGTTGCAAGAGAGTTTCCGCGGAAGAGAAGGTGAGCGTCATCTGCGAACAAATAAAATAGCATTAGTTTTGTTGTATGTTCTATGATCTGTGTATCATCGTAATTTTCAATTCAATTTGTACCATTAACGAAACCTATATGATCTGACCTCCATCCATAACGATCGTGATTTGGCATTTAATACGAACATTTTTAGCTAGTGAATACAAAATACGTCACTTTCGAAATCTACGCAGGTTTATTTAAAGCTCCATATAAATTCAAGCATCGAAATTAATCATTCGCTGACTGTACTATCTTTACACATTTCATCCACTCACCTATACGGTCGATTTCCATCATGACCAAATCGGCAAGGAAATTTTTAGCGAGGCCCTCTTTCTGCATAATTTGGACGAGGGTAGTGCCGATGTCTTCCTTCGCTTTCACGTTCACATTTGGCTCGAGTGCAGTGCATAAAGACCAGTAATTCGTCTTGATATTCTGTGAATACAAAAAGCATTTCTCAATAGGTTACACCAAAGTCTACAGATTAGCCTAGTTCCTCCACGCTTGTTCAAAATTTCATAAACATCCGTGAAATGCAGAAAAGCCAGTGGATCAGTAAATTTACGAAATACCACAGCCATAACATTTTTTATCTTTACTTCTAAAGTCAGTGGGTCAAAATCTATGAAACTGCATTCAATATTTAAGTGACTCGTGAACTTAAAGTAAATGTTAAACTCTCATTGACTGAAACAATAAATGTTAAACCACCACAAGCTTAAAAAAAAAAAAAATCGAAATGGTTTGTTACGTGCGAGCGAGAACTAACTAAACAGTTATAGGTAGTGCTGTACCCGTAACTCCTGAAGTTAGCGCCGCTAACGTTAACTACCATAAAATTTAGCGCAGCTAACGCTAATTTTTCCTGAAACCACCTGAATTTATACATGTTCTCGTAATTTACTTACATATATTAGCACACACACCTTGATATAATTGGTTGCTAAGGTAAAAAAATGTGACGTTATAGTCTACAAAAAATTAAAACATTTTTATGAGGAGTCTAGTTCCGTTCGTATATAATTATATATTAATAGAGAAAACAAACCAACGGAAGAATAAATTCTATTCAATTTACAAGTGGTTTTGAAAAACTGGTGATTAGTGGTCAGCGATTGACTTTTCTAAAAACTTGGCGCCCCTACCTGTTTCGCTAACAATTTTGAAAATTAGCGGCGCTAACAGTGTCGCTAATAAAAAGTAGCGCTTATCCCAGCACTGGTTATAAGCGTAAAATCTCTTATATAAGACATCTCTCTCTAATTTTAAATTTTGACGAAAAAATGCTCGGCATACGAAGGCTTTCCTCACCTGCAAGAATTCTGAGTACATCTCAAGGGGAAGGACTTCCACACTTTGGAATTTGTACTTTATTCTAAGAGAAGGTTGGTCTTTGGATGACCCCTTAGAATTGTCGATTTTAATTGGGTACCATTTCTCGTTCAAGGAGCGACTAGTTACGCTCATTAAATTCGAGACGGGGATGTTTACGCTACCCAACGACACGTTCTTTTCCTGAAAAAAATAAGTAAAAATAACGCTTGCCATTGCGGACCTAAAAAGTTTGATTATGACGGTAGTAATAAAGCCCATTTTCATATGAAAAGACCTATATCAGTGGACTTAAAGTTGTTCTTAAAATAAATAAATAAATAAATCTCTCTCTCTCTCTCATATATATATTATACACACACACACTCTTAACTAAAACTTTAAAAAATGAGCAAGTGATAGTTCTTCCACTAAAGAAATAGTATTTAAGAAAAAACCTATAACTCATAAATAATTACAAAACCTATGAAACATCGCCAAGAAATAAAATGTCAAACTTACTTTCTTCCTTCGCCTTTCAGCTTCTCTGTACAGGGTCACAGTGATAGTTTCCACAGGGGGCAAAGACCGGAATTCAAATTGCTCACCCCAGAAGCACATCTCGCCTTTCTGCTTACTCGAGGTACGGGCGTAAAGAGTACTATCAAGCAACAATTCGCAGAAGTACCTTTAAAGCCAAACATAATATCAGTAATTACATAGCGGTCTATTAAATAATAATAATAACAATAAAAATCAGCGAACTGTACATATAAATGGAACATAAAATTTAATGGAAACGTACGTATGCACACTTCGGAAATATGCAAAGGAACCAATAAAAAAATCACGATCACAATAATTTAAACGAAGAGTGAATGACCGGGGTTTTTTCCCCCTCTTTAAATTGAATGGAAAGTAAAAACAAATAAATTATAGGGCGCATTAAACATTCTATTTCCATTTTCACCTTTTCTTCGCTGCGACTCTCTTGGCTTCCAAAATAAATATCTTGAGTGAATTCTCCGTTCTCCTACATCTGTCCATGTGCGGATTGACGGCTCTGCGTAAGGACTCCACCCATTTGTCTCTCTCCTCCGCATTTCGGCAACTGTAGTAACGATCTCCCGAGGGTGACGAAATCTAGTAAATGAAACAATTATACAGTAATTACCGAGAACAATTACAGTAACAAAAAACAACAACTGTAACGATAATCTAAATTGTGAAATACGTCAAAGTTTACTGTACGGAAGAAAGTCTTCTCGCATTTGTTAATAGCGAACTGCTTTGGTAAACTGTTAAGAAATAGTTATACAGAGAATTTTCGTTGTAGATAAAGACATTTTAATAATAATGGTTTTAATTTTATAATGAAGCAAAGGTGAAAAGTTAACTTACTTGGAAACAGTGGTCTTGTCCAAGAATGCTTGGATGGAGAGGCTTAATGGTAACTTCTCCTACGATAAAAATGTAGTAATGAGAACAAATTCTTAGCATTTTAATTAAATTAATTAAAAAAGTACAATTCAATCTATATTAGGTCGTTTTCCTACGCGCCTCGGGCAAATTGACCAAGTTCTACGCTTACTCGTAAGTGTCCGACTCCGATATACGCCTATCTAGGGATTCATATTTGGAAAAATAAGTTAATTTAGTGTCACAGATAAGGAATCTAGGTATATAGATAGGCTTATATACAAATGCACTCAGTGTTATCAACTGTCTATTCGAAGCTATTTCGCTCGACAAATTTGTCTCAACGTTTCGCACTTCTTATCATTCACCCTAAGTCGAATACCAAAACGTTTTGACAGGCCAAGCGTCAGTTTGAGGCTTTGTCCTCTTATCACAACACTACCACCTTCTTTTACTATCATATCGGACGCCCTTGTGATAGCGGCGTATCGCACCTTTCAGAAACAAGTAACAGGTTTACCTGCCTGTAGAAAACAAGTCATTTCCTAAACATAAGAAGTAGTTAGAATATATTAAAAGTAAATTATTACAAAACACTAATAAGAGATCTGATAAACCCATAATGGGTAACTATATACAGGGTGTCCGAGAATTATCTGTACAAGTTTTGGCTGTTATTAAAAGTCAACCATGAAGTGTAGAAATTCCAGTGTTGTCCCATTTTACAGAGAATCTCATTAAGTTTTTTTCTGATACCAAGTTTTGACAAGTTTTTTAGAAATTCCAGTGTGTCCGAAAATTATCTGTACAATTTCATCTTTTAATAAAATTCTTGATAACACACGTAAAATTCTTAAACAAGATTATTTAGAATCTGTATTTTCAAAAGTTTCTTTTATTAAAGTAACGTTGTTACAAACATTCGATATGTGCACCATCAGTGATTCGCAAAACATCCAATCGATAATCCAAATGTTGCCATGTACGCTGCAGCATATCCACATCAATTCGCTCAATAGCAGCTGCGATTCTTGCTTTTAAATCATCAATGTCTGTCACCCGCGTACAAAAAAGAAAAAACTTGTCAAAAGTTGTTATCAGAAAAAACTTAATGAGTTTCTCTGTAAAATGGGACAACAATGGAATTTCTACACTTCATGGTTGACTTTTAATAACAGCCAAAAATTGTACAGATAATTCTCGGACACCCGGTGTATATATATATATATATATATATATATATAGTCACCCCCAATTTACGGTAGGCCTCCGTTTGAAAAATTCTTAAAAACAGCCTACTTAAAACAAGATCACTTAAAAACGGTATCGTAAGAGCATAAAGCTCAGTCACTGCAAAACCTATACAAGAAGGGAAAGTAGGGTCACAGGGGCCCTGAAACCCGAAACCTGGCACCCTGAATCAGGGAAGGGGGGGGGGGGGGATTCCTACCTGCAGCCATATCCAGTGTGTGCATCATTTGTTGATGGGTGCTGAGGAGAGATTCGTGGGAACGGGAAGATCGCAATCGGGACAAGGAGTTATTGGCGAAATGATCGTTAGGGTCCGATTCCGCGCCTAAAAGGAGAGTACTTCCGCCCCCGACTCCGATCATATTTCGTTTACTCCTTTCCAACTTCGTTACGGATTTTGTTCGTTTCAAAGGGTTGCCTTTGAACGATCTTTTGTTGAAGAAATTCTGCAAAAAAAAATTTTTTAAATTAAAATTAAATTTAATTTTCTAAACTTAAAAATTACATAACGTCATTAAAGTATTTATAAAGGTAAACAGTATAAAGGAAATAACATGTATAATATGTTACAGTAAGATTGTTTCACAATTTTACTCTAACATACAGTATATCTTATCAAAGTTAACACAAATACACACACTGTAAACATAATTTAGTTCAATGTATGATCCAAAATCGATCGAGCCATACGTGTGTGTGTGTGTGTGTGTGTGTGTGTGTGTGTGTGTGTGTGTGTGTGTGGACAGACAGATATAGGATGAGTTTCACACTTAAACACGTGAAATAAATGAATGAATGATGCAAACCCACAAGGGAAAAAAAAAAATTATTCCAAGGCCTTTCGTGTATTCAGCAGTACACCTCGTTAGAGAATATATATAATCGCTGAAGCATCCCTTAAGGGCGAATTTCATATAAGGAATAAATTCGTCTACGCTCTAATCAAAGAATAATCACGATTAGTCGTCTTCTGAATGCGTCGTCGTAGTCGTCTACGAGAAAAATATTTCAAAACCCTCCGTGATACAACCCAAAGAAAACCCCCACAAAAACCAGTTGCGACATTCCACCGAAGACAAAAAAATAATCGTTCTTTATAAGTTAAGCAAGGATAGACTTGCATCCCTATTTCTGTTGAGAAAACGAGAACGAAAATACTGTAAAACTCGCGCGCATGTTGTGGCTTTACCCGACTTGAGGTTAACTTCTTGACTGAAAATAAAATCACCTAACCTAATGCCACCTAAATACGACTCATAGCTATCTTGTACGAGCAAAAATTGCGAGGTGGTGCGAAGAATCCTCAGTATGAACTACAATATTTCTCGTAGAAAACCCCTGAAATCGGGTAAACACAATCATCATAAAACCCGATACTCCACCAAAAACATCTTTTTAAATAATACTTAATCATAAACCAAACTGATAACGACAGCGACGATAAAAAGAAACCCTTTACGATAACATATGAAACAAAAAGATGGTTAGGAAAAGAAGGCGGAAATTTAGGGCAAAAGGCGTGAACAATGCATTTTTATTTTTATTTCTGACTTCCGTATAAAGAGAGAGCGCGTCATAATTAATGTAATAATAATAATAATAATAATAATAAAGCTTCACTCTATATAGGGTGTTTCGGGTCGAATCCAGAAATATGAAAAAGAAACGCTTCATATCAGTTACAGAATTACTATGACAAACTTCAAATACAAACTACAAATTGGCGGAATTTGTAATTTTGTGTGTGTTTGTGTGTGTGTGTGTGTGTGTGTGTGTGTGTGTGTGTGTGTGTGTTAAATCATGACATCATCATATTCAAGTTACTTAAGTTCGCAATTTTAATTGTAGCATATTTGCTTATCTTTATTCAACTATGTTATTCCTACGGTAACTTGTTACAAATTTGAATACCAGTTGGTTGGAGAAGAATCCACACAGCGACATTTATATAACCTAACACAGGGGGTTTCCATTTTCGAGTCACCCACCTGACCCTAGTTTTGAAATAAAAATTTTACTATTTTAAATCATATATCTAATGATGCTGACTTTTTTTTTAATGCGAATCGCAGCTATTTTAAAAACTAAATAACCTGGCCTTGTTTTCCATGAACACGAGCGAGAAAATGAAGCCTGTGTTGACCATGTTTGAAGTACCTTTGAGACAGTATAACGGTATACTGTATTACAAAACTTTATTATGGTTTACTTGAATTACATTTAAAAATAGGTTTACATTTTGGTAGAGTTTCGTGACGTGGATTGAAATTTTGAAAGGGTTCCCTGGCCTGTAAACTTTGAAAACCAGTGCTGTAATCCGTAGGTCTACGTTGAAGTGAAAGGAAATCAGTTATATGTACTTTAAATATACATACAAAATATCCTTTTGGTTTTGCAACACATCACATTGAAACTGTGTTTATTTTCTATGAGAATGGATCTTCTCTTGCACAATGGGGGAATTCCCTTCCCCGATTTTTGTTTTACAAAACAAAAATATTTTTAGCTACAAACACACACACACACAACAATAATATATATATATATATATATATATATATATATATATATATATATATATATATATATATTTATTACACACACACAGTGTTAAAATTATTCGCGGTTCTACAAACAAATATGCTTGCAGAACCGCGAATAACTGTAATGCATTGTTTAACCATATGTATACGTGTAATCACGGCAATAATAATTGAGGAAGTTCTAAAATTCTAGTACAAAATAAAGACATAATAAAGACCATCCTAGAATGCGTATTCAGATACTTTGCAAATAATTCATCATCATCTCGGGAACTTATAAAATGGACCATATCTTGTTAAAATGTCCTTTTCCTTAATAAGTACTTGTTAAGTGTTTGATACTAACTAACTAACTAACTAACTAATAAATAAATAAATAATATATTATATATATATATATATTTATATATATATATATATACACAGTGATGTAGTGGTTAGCGTCGCTGACTACGAATCCATCGGCCGCAGAATCGAGACCCGCTGACGGCAGGCGACGCGCAGCAAAAGTCCAGGGTTGGCAAAAACCCAACTACCCAGCAAAAAAATCAGTTGGGTTTTGCCAACCCTGAGCAAAACCCAGTTGTTCATCCTTCCACACAAAGAAATTGGTTGTTAGATAAATGTGTACCCTGGGTAGCCTAATGGTTAAGACGCTGGGCCGCTGGTGGGGCGTGGTTGGGATTCCACGTTGAACTGCCGGTCTAAGGTGGAGTGACAAGCTTGAGCTTCGTCAGAATGAACAATTCGGGCGGAAGGAAAACCGAGTTAACCAAAATATATAACAATAACTGCGTACTTATTTCTTAACCGACGTAAACTTTTACTTGATCGAATGGACACTTTTTTTTGTACAGGATATACAACGGAAATAATAAAAATGTTAGTTTCTTGTAATTTACTAATAGTCCTATCCGTTCTACTTTCTTCCCACGATACAGTTATGGCGACTAATGTGTAAAAATATCTTTTTCGCCTTAACATGTAAGACGTATATTTAGGGGATATTTATGGATTTCCCCGCAAGACGCTTGATGTAATGGACCATAATATTCTACTTAAAATTGAATTGTTACAGCTTTAGAGGAGCAATTAGCGATTGATTTAAAAGTTATTTGTCCAATAGATATAATTTTGTACGAGTAAATAAGGTCAACTCAAATAAAGTGCTTGTCAAACATGGTGTACCACAGGGCTCAGTCTTGAGTCCACTCTTATTTTTATTATACATAAGTGACTTCCACGTTCATCTGATATACTTAACTTCATAATGTTTGCAGACGATATTACGGTCTTTTTCTTGCAAAGATGCTAATTCGGCTAAGCATATATTTAAATCAGAATTTATCAATGTAATGAAATGGTTGACCATCAGTAAACTCTTCCTAAATACCAGTAATACAAATTTCATGATTTTTATGAATAATACGAGTCAGTGATATTGTTGAGGAGTTTATTCACTGGCTACCTAAACAAGAGCTAAATTTCCTCTCGACCATCCATGATGACTTTATGTACCATGCGTCATCAGTAGTAGACTTGTCAGATGAATTAATGTACGGTGGGTCTTTGGTGGTGTTGCTTTCTTAATAAGGAAAACTTTGTCAAAACATATAAAATTTTTAACAAGCGATAATGTGGGGTTGTTGGGCATTGAATTGCAAGTGAACAGTGATTGCATATTGATTGTAAGCTGCTATTTGCATTATAGCAACGGCAGTGATCTAGATGAATACATTGATTTGCTGTACAAAGTTGAGTTATTATCAGATAACCCCAAATGTTCTCACTGTGTAATAATGGGGGGCTTTGACGCACGTGTGAACTCGGAATTCTTTGTGGAATTGGGTAACATGTGCGAGTCGGCCAATTTAAGTGTGAGTGATGTAGATGTATTAAGGGTGGCCAGTGGTGGTTTTACGTACGTTGATGATACGAGTAGTACCACCGGGTGGATTAATTGTTGTCTCACTGGTAATAATCTAAAGGATCGAATTGTTGGAGTTCATATTCTGCATGATTTCCTTCTTTCTGATCATAGACCATTAGAAATATTAATTAACGTTACCAATTTATGCGCAACACGACTTAACAAGAACTCAATAGGTAAGAATAATCGCGTCGATTGGTCCAATGTTACGATGCAGCAGAGAATAGAATACAAAGACAGAACAAGTCACCTCTTTAATAATTCAGAAATTTTGCACCTTGCCTGTAGTAATCCTTGCTCAAATGATTCTCACTGTAAACTCATAGATGGGTGTTGTAGTAAGATAATATCCCTGTTAAGAGAAGCAGGAAGCCCCCTGATTGAATCTTCCAACTGTCATGCTGGGATTGTTCCTGGATGGAATGATTTTGTTGCCCCCCCCCCTGAAGAGGGAATCGAAGGAGGCCTGTGATTTGTGGTGCTTTCATGGTAGACCCAGATTAGGACCAGTATACTTGAATATGTGTAGAAGTCGGGGTCAGTATAAGGCGGCCATGGGGCGATGCAAACAGGAAGAAGTGTGTTCGAGCATCAAAGGCCTGTGAAGCTCGCATAAATGGCGATAATAGCAAATTTTGGAAATTTGTTAGGAATCGAACGGGTGTCAAAAATGTCCTCCCTCCGACAATCGATGGGGTGTCGGGGGAGGATGAAATTGCAAAGCTGTTGGAAAACCACTACTCTAACATTCTTAACAGTGTGAGTAGGGATAACCGTAAGATAGATTGCAGCGAAACGACTGTGGGAGGGACAAGGGAAAATACTTTGATATCATTTTCTGAAGTAAAGAGGTTAATTAAAGAGTTAAAGACTGGTTCTGCGTCAGGGGTAGATGACTTATCGAATGAGCATTTAAAATATGTAAATGACGTAGTATGTCTGCATATATCATTGCTCCTATCAGCCATGCTTGCTCATAGCTATATCCCTGCAGAGTTCATGAGGGTATATATCTTCATCTTGCCCCTGGTCAAAAACAAGTACGGAGACGTTCTGTCCAGCAATAGTTACAGGCCTGTTGCTGTCGCTTCCTGTTTCTCGAAACTACTAGAAAAGCTTTCGTTGCTCCGATTGAATGATTTCCTATGAACGTCTCCTAATCAGTTTGGCTTTAAGGGGTCCCACTCGACTGACCTGTGTATCTATGTACTTAAAGAAACGATATCTATATGCATTGACAGTAATTCAACTATTTATAGCTGTTTCCTAGATATAAGTAAGGCATATGATGGGGTGAACCACAATATTTTATTTGCAAAACTGGAAGGTTCCCATGTACATGTTAAATTTATTGAAGTTTTGGTGTTCCCACCAATCTTTCACTGTTGGGTGGGGCAATGTGCTGTCCGAGTGTTTCGGCTCCTCTTGCGGGGGAGACGGGGCTCCTTGTTCTCCCATATGCTGTTTAATGTGTATGTCGACGGATTGATTGCTTCACTTAATGGGGGCAACGGTGGGATGTTGTAATTTGTTGTATAGATAGGACAAGGATGAATAACTTAGTTTGTGCTGATGATATGGTGTTAATGGGTCCGTCTGTTAAATGTCTGGATCGGCTACTAGAAGTCTGCGAAGTGTGTTCGCAGAGACATGATATTCTTTTTAATGTTACAAAACTAAGGTTGTGCAATGTCATCCTAGGAGCTGTGATCAGCCAGCTGATATGGGGTTTGAAATGAATGGTGAAGTAATTGAGGAAGTGCAGGAGTTTGAGTGTTTGGGTTAAACCATTACCAGCTCCTTGAGTGATAACTCGGGATATAAGAAAGCAGTCTCGAAGCCTGTGTGCTAAAGCGAATATGACCATGAGGAACTTCCGATTCTGTGCAGGTGAAGCTAAAGACACCCTCTTTCGTACTTTCTACAGTAATGCATACGGACAGCAACTGTGGGTGAATTGTAAAAGGGGTTCTGGCAGGACTCTAAATTTGCTGTACAACAGGTCGTTTAGACTCTTGCATAAATTACCCCCGAGATGCTCAGCTTCAAAAATGTTTGGTACCCGCAATGTCCCGATCCTCCCAGAGGTAACAAGACGTGCTCAACGCAGTCTGGTGCAAGGAATTAAAAAAAATCGACCAACCCGATCGTCCAAGCTATCCGTGAGTCCTGCCATTTGTCCTCTGGGCTATGGACTTCTTGGTGCGAAAACGTCTGTCTGTAGCTCCACTTAACTTCGACACTGCAGTATTATTTCTAATCAATTGTATATATTTCTATCCTTAGTATATGAACTGTCATTGTATTAATAATATTTGTCATATGGACTATAGTCTGCCAATAAACCATTTCATTTCATTTACGAATAAACGAAGTGTGTATCTTGATGAACTAAACGTTAATGAAATCGCTATAAAGGAGTGTATTGTAACAAAATTTCTTGGTGTAATACTAGACAAGAATTTGCAATGGAGTGATCATGTACAGTAAATTGCATCTCAAAAAAGATTTCAAGGAGGGTTGCTATAATGTTTAAACTTAGAAATGTAGTCCCTAACAAGGCAAAGCAAGTTACTCCTCAATTTAGACTGGCTTCATCTCAAAAATTACCCATTTTCATTGAATTGAAACTATGGAATGATTTAAATGCTAACATGAACGATATTGTGAATGTAAATTCGTTTAAAACCAAGTTCAAATCTCGATTAATAATGAAATACTAATAAAAATCTAGAATTAAATGTACATTACTCGGTAACCTTGGTTTTGCTTCCGCCTGAATTGTTCATTCCGACGAAGGTTAAGCTTTTCACTTCACCTTAGACCTACAGTTTAACGTGGAATCCGAACCACACCCCACCAACAGCCCAACGTCTTAACAGCTAGGCTACCCAAGGTACGCATTTATCTACCTACAAATTTCTTTATTGTGTGGAAGTCTGAACAGCTAGGTTTTGCTGCGCGCCGCCTGCCATCATCGGGTCTCAATCCCGGGGCCGATGGATTCGTAGTCAGCGACCTTAACCACTACACCATTTGTCATTGTTCATCTCTCGAGTCTAATATTGATTTCTTTGTATAGTATTGGTATCATACATTTAATAATGACTTTGTATTTGTTTTATATCTATAATAATAATAAATTAAGATTAATACATACTCTAATAATTCTTATTCGTAATTTATATATTAAGAATAACTTTTATTTTTAGTTAGGAGCCCAGTAAAGCCAAATGCTTAATGGCCAAACAAAACAAAATAAAATAGTATAATTTCACAATCATTTATGTTAAAACAATGAAAAGTTGTAAAAATTGCGTTTATTTTATCAATAAAGGTTATTTAAGTGAATTGAATTATGAAAAAAAAATTAATTCAAACATAAAAATTAACATGTAAATTTCATATTTTTTACAACCTATATATAATTAAGGGTGAAAATTTTTACGTGTTAAAATTTACTTTAAAACACTTCAAAAATTTGTTATGGCGAACATATAGTTATATGTAACGCATGAAAGCGTCAGTAGTGGGAGAGAAAACGCGCCACTTTGCATTCTCAAAGCTTAATAATTACTTTCAAACCTATAAAGCGTCATTAAAACGCAAAATCTATATTTAAACACGCACTTATTAAAACGTATAAAACTATATTTACACACGTTATAAAAATGTGTGTGTATATATATATATATATATACATTTTAACTGCAAACAACACAGTATAATTAATGTAAAGAACGACGCTTGTGTAGAAGAACGTTCCGCACAAGATGAGGAGGGAGAACGAACAAACGAAAAATGAGGTACCACCCGGGAATCGAACCCGGGATCATCCGATTGCCGGTCAGATATGCTATCCACAACACCATGGACCTCGATCAATCAGAAGTCGTAATTCTCCTACATACGAGCAGAAACCAATGCCCTGAGGGGGCACCTTCGCATGCCGTACATATATACATTTTAACTGCAAACAACGCTCTTCTACACAAGCGTCGTTCTTTAGTTATTTATATATATATATATACTGTATATAATATATATATAAACACTCAAAACGGTATGAACGCGTAAAATAATAAAAATAATAAATTTCGAACAAATGTCTACATAATCTCATCACCCACAAATTTTATAATTCCGAATCTAATTCGCAAAATTCCAACGATATTCAAATCGCTCGAAATTGTAGCGATTTAATAATTCCGAGTACTGTAATAATCGTTTGGCACTCAAATTCAATGCTCAGAAACAGTCGAAACATTATATACTGATAAAACACACACACACACACACGTGTGTGTGTGTGTGTGTGTACATATATATTCACACAAGTAATCAAAAATGTCATTTTCCCTGTATTATTATATATAAATACTCTTAAATAAAACTTTCTAATATCTTATTTCGTCGTCGAATTTATTTGTAATCATTAAATAACGCCCAAATATATTATATATATATATATATATATATAATATATAATATATATCAGCATTTTGGGGGTTTTAAGTTATCTTGAAACCGTCACTGACATTTTGCCGACTTGACAATGGAAACGACAAACTGGCTTAAATAATCGACAACCCTTCTCTCCCAGCCCCAACCTCAGGCAACACCTATCCCCCGCTACCCCACCCACCACTCCTTAATTACACTTGAACCCGTGCCCAAAATAATTGACCAACAAAGAACGACACATCAATTTAATATTTTCCTTCCGCTGCACACGCGCCCCTCGACGACGTAAAGCGACACGCAATATATATATATATATATATTTTTTTAACTGCAAACAAAACACAGTATAATTAATGTAAAGAACGACGCTTGTGTAGAAGAGCGTTCCGCACAAGATGACGATTCGATTCCTGGGAGGTACCTCATTTTCATTTGTTCGTTCTCCCTCCTCATCTTGTGCGGAACGCTCTTCTACACAAGCGTCGTTCTTTATATATATACTGTAACCTTCTTTCGTTCATAATTAAGACGAATTTCGAAATAAGAGTGTTTTCCCGTAAATAAGACGAACGTGATATTAGATAAAAAATGAGCTCACTCGATATGGTTCATCAAATTTCTCAAAAATCTTGTAGAAAAAAATTCATTTGAAAACCAACTAAAATGACTTCACATACAAAAAAAAAAAAAAAAGGCCAAACTTCCGATGATAAAAGTGATATAATTAATAAAAATAAACTAATTCATAACGTTTAAAAATGAGAAACGAATCGCGTTTAAAAAAAAATAAAAATAATTTTTGAAAGTTGAAATTATTCTCATGACTCGCGGGCTCAATCTTCTCAGAATACCGGATGGTCTTTATCTCATTTCGTAATGGCCGACCTCCCCTCTCCCTTCATCACCCCACCCTCGTACATTCTTACTAAAACAAAAAGTAAACAAAAACAGAAACAAGGGGATTGGTATAAAGACAAAAAAAAGTTCGTTTTCGAAAATATTTGGTATAGACGTTGGAGGAGGATCAAGAACTTGAAAAGCAAGTTTTGCCTACAATTAATTTCGATATTCATCAACCTGAAGCATATATTTGAGGTCTATCATGTTTATATAAGCAATTATTACTCCAAACACTGACTCTACTGACTGTAGACCTACTTCAATGTTCTATATATTATACTAGATAGATACAGATATATACGAGTATAAGATAGATATTAGGCATACAGATATAGATAGATAGGGGCACTTACATGGTGACAACTCAAATATTGGTTTGTAAATCTGCGAGACACGAATGATGAACAAAAATTTTACTTTCACTCAAATTTTGTTCATAAAATAGTTCATTTTTTACACGAAGTTTAATGGTCGCGTTGTTCTGGGCGCGTCTTTGGTACGTAAATAGGCTATATACCCAACTCGGGTTGTAACTCAAAACTATCAAAATCTACGATACCCATTAATCGTGATTCTTTCCACTGGACAATTTACCCAGCAACACAGAACGCGAACGATAATCGCGAACCGCAACGACCACACAACCCAAGGGCAATATTCGTTATGGAAAACGTTTGTTTTAAAATAATAGCATTGTCCTCCTCCACACTTCTCGTTGCAAAAACGAACTAAAATCCCTTTTTACACAAACTGTATGACACTACGCTAACCAGTGAGAACAAAATGAATTCGTCGTTGAAACGGAACTGATAATAGTTAAACCTTATCCGGTGTCGATTGACGTAGTGAGAACTTAGAAAAATATTATAGAAGGGTAACTATTCAAAGAAACGGTTAAAATATACCATAAAAAAGGGCAAACGACTCTTTATTATGCCAAACTTCCTATTCTTTGAGGTGGTGTTGGGGGAGGAGCATTTAAAGGGGCAGATATATGGAACTCTATAAATGTCAGACAAGCACCATCATTAATTTCATTTCGCAAGTTACTAAAGCAACACTTTATTAACTTATTTTAATGTACAACATCACAGTTACATATATATATATATATATATATATATATATACACACACACACACACACACATAATATATATATATATATATATATAATATATATATATATATAATGTTCCTCATTCATCTGTATTTCTTTTACTTTAAGACGGTCTCATTTTGTATTTGTAATAATAAAACTTAATTATTATTGGTAGGCTACAAATTGGTATTATTATTATTTCGTTCATGACGTCTTTTTATCTTATTTCGAAGATTATCTCCATTTCCATTTGTAATAAGGGAAATCAAATGAACTCTATTTTATTTTCCATCATTTCTATTAATTTTCTTATTAATATTGTTTACTAATTATTAATTTCTCGTGTGTAAGCTAGTATTAAAAACACATTTCTTGGGATTGTTCAGATGTTATCTCTCGTGTATAATATTGGTTTCTTTGTATGGTATTGGTATAATGCTTTCAATGGTGACCTTGCATTTGTCATGTCAGTAGCGATAATTTAAGATTAATACACGCTTTAACTATTAATAATACTTATTTATTTAGTAATTAATAACAACTGGCCGTTTATTTTTAATAAGAGCCCAGTAACGCCTAAAGCTTAAGGGCCAAATTAAATAAAATAAATAGTCGAGCTTCACAATTATTCATGTCATCGTAAATCGTAAAACGAATGTATTTTTTATTATTAATGAAGGTTATTCAATTTAATATTTCTATTTGTAAAAATTTAAATGAATCTAAAAGACTTTTGCCTGAAAAGTTCTGATGCTTCTCAACGGCATATTCAGATAAGAATGCTCTGATTACACTACTTGCCACTAAAATAAAAAATTAAAACGTTATGCTAAAATTGTGTAAACCTACAGGGTGGTCATAATGTCTTGTCACCTCAGTAAAATACTAACTGATTTTAATTTTTCTTTCAGACCATTTGAAATGCGCGATAGCAGCAACTATACGATTGAACAACGCATATTGGCTAGTACCTGGGTCCATGAGCGACCACGTAATGGCAAAACCATTGAAAATATTAGTGCAGACTTCGAGGACCGATTGAATGATGCAGCTCCTCCAAAAAGGAGCTGCACCATTCAATCATTCCTGAAAATCTGCACGAATATTTTCAATGGTTTGGCCATTACGTGGTCGCTCATGCACCCAGGTACTACTACTACTACTACTACTAGCCAATATGCGTTGTTCAATCGTATAGTAGTTGCTATCACACATTTCAAATGGGTCTGAAAGAAAAACGAAAATCAGTTAGTATTTTACTGGGGTGACAAGACATTATGACCACCCTGTACTTTATAAAGAAGTAATGTATACCTTACTTAAAGTATATTTCCTGAATAAAGATTTTGTTATTTTGTTTGTGTGTGTGTGTGTGTGTGTTTGAAGTAAGGAGTGGTTAAGCAGTGAACAAAATGAGAAAGGAAATGGGCTACTTTATTTTTAAACGTATTATAAGCAGCTGAAAGTGACAAGTTTGAAGCAGAAAAATACAACCTCATTATGCAAATGAGGCTTAAATGGAATGAATAACGAGGCTATACGAGTGGGGAACCAATGCTTATTTTTAGTTAAATTAAAATTAGTCTAATGCATTCGTTTCAACGTATTTAATAATTAATAATAATAATTAATAATAATAATTAATATTATTATTATTTTCAAATAAAATGTCATTTAAAAAGGCTATATTAGTTTCATAATAATAATTAATATGTAAAAAAAAAAAAATTCTGTATCAGTAAATTTTCATTTTCCACCAAAACCAATCAATGTATAGAATAGATAAAATGTTTATAAATACTGAAGTATTATTATTAAAACCAATTCAAAATACATATACTTCAAATTCGACAATAACAACAATTTTCTAGTTTTATATATATATATATATATATATATATATATATATATATATATATATTTTTTTTTTAACGAAAATAAATACCACAATGATTGTGGTCAAAAACCAATGGCAAAGCTCATCATGAATGGTACGTCAGAACGTGTGTCAGCTTTAGAATCATGTTCTTTTACCCTTCCCATCATATAAACACTGATTCAATTTACTGTATCTTTTATTATTCATTAACTTTCAAATAAAAAACTATGGAAAACCGAAGCGCGCGCGCGCGTGCTCTCATATATATATATATATATATATATATATATATACAGGGTGTCCCGTAAGTCTGGACCCATAGGGAAAAATAATAAAATTACAAAATAGTCCAAAAATTTATTTATAATATTTTTTTTTATTATTTTTATTATTATTTTTATTATTTTTTTTATTATGATCTTACTCCGCTGGAGTTTTATTTGTGGGGCCACTTGAAAGCCAAAGTGTACGAGGTCAAACTTCAGAACATTTTCCACCTTAAAGCACGCATTGTGGAGGCGTGTCAAGAAATTTCTGCGACTGTGATTCAGAAAGTGCTGTCGCAGTGGAGATTGCGTCTTCAACTATGTGTGCGACACAACGGCGGACACTTTGAACAGATTATGTAATAAATTTTTGGACTATTTTGTAATTTTATTATTTTTCCCTATGGGTCCAGACTTACGGGACACCCTGTATATATATATATATAGTCTTATTTACTTTCGTTTCCAAATCTGTCAAAGAGCAAATTCGGTTCACAAATTTAGAATCACGAAAAGATTACTTAGGCCTAAGGAATTTACCTGAAACACGTCGCACTATAGAAGTTGTTAATAATAATAATAAATCTTTATTGGTGAAAATAATTATTGCAATATGATTTATTATCGTTATTAATGATACATCGATTAAATACAATAAATGCACGGAGGAAAAATATCAAAGAACCGAAGTACAAAATACCTATACCCGGGCTCAAATACCAAAATACTCCCATAACTGCATGGGGCATAGAATAAATTATATGTTGGAGGAAAATTACGTTGGCATAGAGATATATCGCGAAGATATTCAATTTCGTATAAAGAAAGTTGCAAATTTTACACACACACACACTACTAGTAGTAGTATTAAAACAAACTATAAATCTATGAAACAAACGCGAGTGCTGTAACGTATTAAAAATTTAATTTTCGGGGATGCCCTTCTGCCCCAACTTCAACCACTAACTAGTTCATGCATTTTCCGAACACGATTCGGCGCAACTCAAAAACGATCCGTAATGACGACGGTTCCAAATTAAAAAAGAAGGAATTGACAACCTTTGAAAGCCAGTTCTCATGGTCTATTATCCTGTATAACATCCCGCACACACTCAACGTTTAGGCAAACCGAACTGTGTCAATGAGAAATTCGTTAATTGACAGTTTGAAAGCGTCCTTTCGCACGATTTGCCCTCGTTCCGCGAGAGATAAAGGATCCTTTGGAGCGAAGAACAGCAACGAAACGAGAAAATGAAAAAGCTACATCATCTGTGTCGAAATGCAAACTTTGTTGTGTCAAATAATGAATGCAGCGCCAAAAGGGGCAAAAGTTGTTATTATTGAAATTTACGCTATAACCAAACTTGTGTCCCTGTGAAATAGGAGCGTTTAAAAAAAAAGTTATTACAACCCCCAAAAAAGGTTGTTTACACAACACTACACAATGGTAGCAGTATCGAATGTTGCGGTGTCATGTAAATCTAACCCAATACTACTATATAGGTTAAAGCCATGAAGTCCCTGTAATATTTCACACGTACACATTTAATTAGTTTATCATATTACCTTCATGTCTGAAATCAAAATACCAAGAATGATGCAGACGAGGAAGAAGAATGTTAAGTTGAATGTCATTCACAGACAGACAGATAGACAGACAAGGCAAATGGATCGCCCCATTTACTCTATAACAACATCGTTAACACTTTTTACTGAAGTATAAGGACAAAAACAGAACCCAAAGAATAATAAACAGCTTTCAAATATAAGTCAAAGGCCATACATACATACATACACACACAAGGAACGCAATTTTAAAACAAGAAATAGTCACCCAAATCATATACATACAAATATACCACCTAAACATACACCCATCTAAATGAGGCCTAACTCTCCCCTACAACACAAATTTGGCTATCGCCAAGCATTGAATCCCTTATATAATAAAACCCCATTAACTGCAAAAAAGGAGATAAAATCCTATATGGTATCAATTCCATATGAAGAGAATTAAATACTCTTTAATTAGATGATAAATCCCCATTTAACGAAAAGACGACTTTTAATATTTACTTTAATTTGGGATTCAATTTTGAAGTCTTCAAAATGAAGTGTTTTCGTTTTCAGATTTTATAAGCGGTGCATCATAAAGGCGTATCCCTGATTCACAGGGCGTGGGAAATACAGTCTATACATATAGGGGCATAAAGGCGACATTTCTTCCTTCATAGAATTTGATTCGACGAATATATATATTATAAACCTTTCAGTCAATACGCGAGTATAATAATTCATTCAGAAGTGTCAGAGACTGGCATATCGCTCAGGCCAACTAATGCGACCCTTTACTCTAAACTCCCGTATCATTATTACCAGCATCATCGGGTTTCGAACTCACGATCTCAATATCTTCACTTCGCTCAGAGGGAAACAGTGTTATCCCACTGAGCTACGAACGTTTACATCAATACAAGAAGGCCACGTTGCACCAGGAAATTGTTCAAAACCCGTCTTCGAAATGGCGGGGCTACGTTATGGCCGGTGTAACGCCGCTTCCCGTAGATCAGCGAAGTTAAGCGATAGTGGGTCTGGAGGGTAGTTGTATGGGAGACCCTCCTCCGCGTCCTGCGTGAAGCTGTAGGTCCCCTCCCGTCATATGACCTTAGATTTTGCGCAGGAGGTTAAACCACCCCATCAAATGGCAGGTTCACCCCATGTTCCTTGCACCATATTAAAGGGGTCATTCAGATTAAAAAAAAATCGAAAATGTCCACCAATTATTACTAGTCTTTAATGAAACGAATTTGTTATCAAAAAGGAATTAAAAATTTAGAACTTAAAAATAAAATAAAAAATAAATAAATAAATAAAAACAAAAATAAATAATAATAAGCACATGAAAATATTAAAAAAATGTTCGTATATTATTATTATTATAATAATAATAATAATAATAAATAATTCACATTATTACTGAAGTTTTTAATTTAGTTCAGTTTACCATAATAATTACATAACATGAAGGGACGCTAAAAAACGTAATGTACACAACAACCAAACTCTGAAAAAGTAACAAATATGTGGAAACATTACAAAATTTAAAATAAAGCACAATATATATATATATATATATATATATATATACCTCATGCGCTACATATGACAAACTTTTAAAACGAAATTTAAATATATTTTATTTTTTTTTAAATATATAAATAATATTTCTGTAAAAGTCTTGATATATTATTTATGACACTTTATTTTCCTTACCGATCGCCCCACGCTGTAACCAATCCCCAAATCGTCTTGGTGAATATTTTCCTCGCTTCCAAGGTAAAATTTAGTTTCACCCATTTCTCTACAGTTTTATGTTGACAGGAATTAAAAAGGAAAAAAACAAAAACAAAATTACGCCTTGACAGAACAGAGTTCAATACAGTTATCACAAACCAACAACATATTCTAAATGCATCACTAATAAATTAAAACACCCTTTTTTTTTCTTTCCCCCCACGAATTTCGTATCGCTTTAATACAAAATGTAAAATACACTTAAGAGATAACGTTTTTAGGGATAAGTAAAATGGAGCGTCTTCAAACGCATTAGCTATTATTAAAAGTTACTTTCAAACTAGTTCGCGAGTCCATGAATACACAAATTCTCTCGCTGACGTTGAACGGATGCGAGAGAAATACGCACACAGTCATGTAGTCATTAATTCTTATTACTTCACTTATAAAACTGCGTTTTAATTATATTAATAACAATTATTATGAATAGTTTTAAAAGGTTTCCGTGCTAGTTATACGGGGTGTCCCATAAGTCCGGTCTTATAAGAAAATTTATTTTATTTAGTTACATTTCTCAGAAGAAGGGACGGGCCTTTTTCCTCAGGAGTGTAACTCTCTTTCATATTAGCCAGTGTGTGTTATTCTACCCGCAACGAAAACAAAAGGTCCCAAAACAAGACATCAATTTTAACACTGGTTTTAGTTCTATTAATTTTGTAAATTTAATTTAAAATAAATTTTCCTACGAGACCCGACTTATGGAATACCCTGTATATTGGAGTCTATTTATGCGTGGAGTTCTTATAGGAGAGAATGGCGTATAGATGCGCACGAGCACACACACGTTTGGCTACCTTAACAAACCGCGACATTTTCACATTATCGATTGTGGATGGCGACATTAAGCTAATCTGAATAACCTAGTTAACCTAACCTAACCTTCATTACATCCCTTTTTCTCATGATATTTAATGATTTTCAATGAAATAAAACTACGGCGACACAGTTAATGCCCCTACACACACACACACACTCGTGTCGCGATTGTATCCTAAAGATTGTCGCGGTTCTGTAACAGAGCACGCTCACACTTCTCTACATAAACGACGTACCGGCTTTTTAAACTCCGTATTAAAAAACAGACTTGATCCGACCTAAGCTAAGCTAAGCCAAATTAACCTCAGTGCCATCGAGCAGAGCAGTAAGAAACTATTGTTGTTTAATGGGGCTGTTTAACCCCTTCGCAACAGCTAACTTAGGTCATATGACGGAAGGGGGACAATGGAGGGAACTATGTAGTATACAAAATTTAATACGATTATTTTTAAGATGATTCGCTTAATTAAATAGAATTTAATACGATTATTTTAATGATTTAATTTGATTGCTGATTAAAAGATTATAAAATTGATCATTGCTTCTAACAATTATATTTATTTCGAAACAAAGACGAGAGAGAGTTACAAGGAGTTACAAGGAAAAGAAGTACCTCAAAAGGCCTTGCGGCCCATACCGAGGAGGTACCAATGGCAACGGGTGCCAGGGAAAATTTTCTACACACTCAAATAGTGAGAGAGAGAGAGAGAGAGAGAGAGAGAGAGAGAGAGAGAGAGAGAGAGAGAGAGAGAGAGAGAGAGAGAGAGAGAGAGAGAGAGAACCAATCATGTAAAATCTTACAGTAAGGCCTTTTCTCTTAACCAATAAGAGAATGTATAACAGTTTGGGTTGAGTACCTTTTTCGCGGGGCCTTTCAACATGCAAATTCATTCCTTCTGTAATTGGCATAAGATGCGACAGATTTCACTCGGAAAATTCAATAAATTAAAGAACATTAAATTAGAAGCCTCTCCCGGAAATTATTATAAATAAAGTCTAAATTAATAAATGTTTTTAGAAAAAGCACAGTGTGTTCATTTCCCTCGACCACGCTGCTTAGAGTAGGAATGGCGTTACCGGTTATTCCACGGTATATTTAATTAATACAGAAAAGAAACATGACACGGATGTAGGTGGAATAGGAACCACTGCTCAGGTCGCTACATAATCTGGACGAAGAGAACGGTCTCCCATCCACCTACGACCCAGATCCAATGTCACAACTTCGCTGATCGAAAGGGAAACGGTGTTACGACACTGGCCGCGACGTAGCCCGAGTATAATGAAGTAAATGGCCCGAACGCGAATGCGGGCTTCAAGAGAGTTTTCTGTTAAGTCTCTAAATACCGAGGTATTAGTTAAGCCATGCTAAACTAAGCTAACTTACCCTAACCTAACCTACTATAGCGTAACCTAACCAACGCTAGCCTAACCTAACCATGATCCAATTTTTTTTCCACTACTGCAAAAGTGTTCCTAATTCTTTTAACAAGACTTTCTCAACCCTTTAAGGACGATTCCCGCACCATACGCGGTCACTCTGTCACCAAAAGGTATAGGTTTTATTATTATTCAAAACTAAATATTTGAGCAACTCGTCACTGAAATGATCCTTATTTTGGGTTCCTTTCCCGACAACTAAAATGACAACTTTATAAACGCGTAGAAACAGTTAGAAAAACGAGGCATTGTACTACAATTTTTTATTATTATTTCTGGTGGCGCTTTACAGTACCATCCGTCGTGAGAGAGTTACTGTTCAGCAGTAGCAAAAAAGTATTCGGTAGACCCAGTTGCTTCCCTCGTCCAGGTCCCCACAGAAAAGAAAATTCTACTATTATTGACTGACTATTCAACATCATAGGCTCATTAATGCTTGATAAATCATTACGAAACATTAATACAAAGAACGAAGGCTAAAACAAAAAACGAAACAACGCATTATGGAAGTATAATCCTCGCGTTTCTTCCAAACGTTAAAAGTGATGTTCAAGATCGTTCATATATATTTTTTCAGCTGATTGCGTTAAAGAATTCGACATTTTTCCATTCGTTAAACATTAAACGTGTGTGTGTGTGTGTGTGTGTGTGTTGTGCGCTTCGAATTCCTGTTATTATCATCTCGAAATAGATTTTTAACTGTTGTCACATTTGAATAAATCGTGTTTTTTCAAGGTTTTACCTCATTAGAACATCTCAAAGAAAGGAATACGAAAATACACAACTTTAATTAAAAAAATTATATATATATATATATCAGCGAACTTAAGCGACATTGGGTCTGGGTAGTAGTTGGATGGGAGACATACAACATATACTTACCACGAATCTATTAGGTGTTGGGTCTTGATGTGGGCGGGCGCCCAAAACGGGCGTAGCAGGGGCTGATCCCCTCCTGTCAGAACCACATGCTTTCTCGTACGAAGTATCTGTAAAAGAAATAATTCACACGTTAAATCAATGCAGAAGAAAATGCTGAAATAGTTCCGAGAAAAAGTACAAAATAATTACTCAATTATGTAACTACTTTAAACAGATTAGATACCACCCGTGCCAATTATGTTTTCAGTAATTATTTTCCTGCTCACCGACACTGACACACACACACACTTTCTCGTTGCTAAATTCATGGAAGCAAAATGTCATGAAATCCCATCAAAATATTTGACAAATCCTGTTTTCACTTTATTCATCTGTTGACGACCACCAAAATAGTGATGTGGAATTTTAGGAAAAATCAACTCGTTAATTCAAGACCTTTCAAACAACTTGCCTTCGAGTAAATGTTGAAGCACTTTCAACTCACAACAGTTAAATGTTATATCTAAATGTTAAATGTTTATTTTCATGTAGTATAAATATAAATTATGTATAAGCATATACTCCTACATTATATTATATATATATATATATATATGTGTGTGTGTGTGTGTGTGTGTGTGTGTTTTAAGGCTAGTTCTGTATTGCTCGTGATCCTTGGTCATATTTTTGGAATGACTAATAGTCCCGAATTTTATAATTCAATATGGAACTTTAAAGTATAATTGGAGGCACTTGACCGAAGTGTGTTTATAAAATCAATTCATTATCTAAATAATTCCATACTTATATATCACACACACACATACATACGCGCGTGCGCTCGCACACACACCATATATATATAATATATACAGGGTGTCCGAGAATTATCTGTACAATTTTTGGCTGTTATTAAAAGTCAACCATGAAGTGCAGAAATTCCAGTGTTGTCCCATTTTACAGAGAATCTCTAAGTTTTTTCTGATAACAAGTTTTGACAAGTTTTTTAGAAATTCCAGTGTGTCCGAACATTATCTGTACAATTTCATCTTTTAATAAAATTCTTGATAACACACGTAAAATTCTTAAACAAGATTATTTAGAATCTGTATTTTCAAAAGTTTCTT
The DNA here is from genome assembly GCA_023014485.1 of Bathynomus jamesi. Lineage (NCBI taxonomy): Eukaryota > Metazoa > Arthropoda > Malacostraca > Isopoda > Cirolanidae > Bathynomus > Bathynomus jamesi. Next base: position 234,126 of record JAJOZX010001009.1, read on the forward strand.
TTATTAAAGTAACGTTGTTACAAACATTCGATATGTGCACCATTAGTGATTCGCAAAACATCCAATCGATACTCCAAATGTTGCTATGTACGCTGCAGCATATCCACATCAATTCGCTCAATAGCAGCTGTGATTCTTGCTTTTAAATCATCAATGTCTGTCACCCGCGTACATTTCTAAAAAACTTGTCAAAACGTGGTATCAGAAAAAACTTAACGAGATTCTCTGTAAAATGGGACAAAACTGGAATTTCTACACTTCATGGTTGACTTTTAATAACAGCCAAAAATTGTACAGATAATTCTCGGACACCCTGTATATATATTACATATATATATAGTTCAGAGGCAGTCAAAAATCGAGGGAGCAGACAACCACTGTGTGTATATATATATTACGTTACCGTCTATAAAATGCATTTTACAGTCGAGATCGAACATAAAAATAATAAAGTAGAGAACCCGCATGCCAGTATCAAAGCGAAGATCTAAACTTCATTTGCTTGCGCAATAAATGTCTTAAAAAATAAAAAGAAAAAAGTACAGCGCAATGCTTTATGTTAATTTGGAAGGGCTCAAACTAGTTTACTTCCTGTGTAGCAATGCCTTGAGGCAAACCAGACACCCTGGGGCCCCCACTTTGAGGTGTCGTGCGGGGGCGGGAGTTAGTGCCCCTCGAGCGATCGAATAACCTAACTCTTATATTGAGTTCCTCCCGAGAGACTCATCCATAATGTCGGCAAGACATGAATTGACAATTACTCATATTTGAGTAATAGAGAAGCCTGGATTAATGAGTGAACCCTTATGAATTGTAATTGTATCCAGTCATTAATCCAGTGTGTGTGTGTGTGTGTGTGTGTCAAAAATGTAGAGTACTGAAAATCCTTCATGTACGACTAAATTTATGATTGGCTGCAAATTATGTACTGTATTATTACTGTAGGTACCCACAATTATCCATCTTCTGTCCTTTATCCATAAGGCGTAATTGTAAATAACTGTAATTATGTCACAATCCAGTACTACCAAAATAATGTCGGTACCAAGTGAACATTAATAAATACCCAACAAACCATATATATATATATATATATATATATATATATATATATATATATATATATATATATATATATTATATATATATATAATGTATATAATGTGTATATATATGTATATATAATAATAATAGCGAGTGACCCATTGCCCGCGTTGGGCTTCCATCATGAAAAATAAAAACTATAGTATTTGTCATTTACCATTATTTATTCGAACTATAGTGGATTTAATTTTCCCAGAAGAGTTTCTTGTTCCATGCACGGTCTGTGTGTAACAAAAGTTTCTCAGGGGACCATTCTGAATTGTGTGTGTGTGTGTGTGTGTGTGTGTGTGTACAGTTTCTATAAGAGCTAAAGTAGTCTCCTGAGGTACCTCATTTTCAAGCCTCGGAGCGGTGGTGAGTGACAAAACGCGCATAGCAGAGGCGTGTATAATGAATGACTTAAAAGGGCAAACGAGAATCATGAAACATAAAAGGGCAAACGAGAATCATGAAACATAAAAGTTTGTTCATTCTGGTGGCTTTTCTCTGGTAACCTAAAGCAGATATAACAACAATAATAATTCTACTCAACACATGAACACAAAATTAAATAAGATCCCCTTAAAACAAAATGCTGACGAATTATAAAACCAAAAAAGAAAACGGGCGTCGCCAAAAAGAGGATTAAAAAAATAAATAAAAAAAATGGGGATTGGGGACACCCCCTAAGAGACTGAAACTAAACCAGACCGGAGGATATAACAAAGGACCTTTTGATTTCCTTGCAGTGAGAAGAGATGCAGGGTGCTTCTCTCTTCCCTTCAGTCGCAACCTTCATTGCATCTAATTGCTTGCTGGCGCGATGGGGTCGTGTTTTAAACATCGTGCAAACGAGTGCAATTTCACTATCAAATTATCTGGCCGATGTACGAGCTACTTACTTGCCCTTTATCACAGACAATTCAAAGCAGGGTTTCGATTTGATAAGGTAAAAAAAAATGTGTATATATATATATATATATATATTGGCGGATGGAAATACATAATACCACACACATACACAGTTTGGCATTTCTTCTTTTCCTTATCCCCCTTTTTAGATGACTCAGTATGTTGCTTCGCTGCCCCGACAACCGAAGTGTACAACGCTTACTTACAGGTTCCTCAAACCGAGTTCTATCTGACTGCGGGCGTCGTACACAACCTTTGCTCTTGCGTTAAGCGTCCATTTTTCTCGATGCGTTGAGAAAAAGATTCGCTTGACTTTGGTCAAAAAGATAAAAACGAGACGTCATCCTAAACAGAGTTTATTTTCGTGTGAAGTGCATTATCCGGTGAAATAGACTAACAGGGCGGAGTTATAATGAAATTCGAACTTGTTCACTACACTCATTTCAGAGGATTTTACGACAGGCCCTTGCCCTTATTGCACCTGCCGACAACGGATTTTTTTGGTGTCACGTTTACGAGAGTTTAATAAAGTTGACAAATTTTAGTTTAATAATGATTTTAACAAATTATAAATTTTGGTTTTATAATTATCTTTTAGGCGACTGATCTTCGCTGAAGGGAACATTCAGAATTTAGGGGGTATCCTTTCGAGATCATAGATTTGGCAACACTGGAGAGAGAGTCGTTAGGCTGTCAAGGGGTTGCCTTATATCTACTGCAGACATTAAATCATTTTATAAAGTATTAAGAATTAAAGATCGATACCTTAATTTATAACAGAATAATGTAATTCAAATTTTAACAATTATTTTCTGTGAAAAACCAGTCACACACGCACATATATATATATATATATATTCAATCCGACGTGAATGGAACGAGTTTCTTGCGTATATTGAGGTTCTGAATGTAGTAGGCTAGGTGTCAGCTGTAAACCCTAGATCCTGTCCCAAAGCTGGATCCTATCTGCTTTGCAGATAGCTGGTGAGGAAAGCTATATTTTGGGGCCTCTTTGCGAGGAACCCGGTGCCCACGTTGGGCTTTCCATCATGAACATATAAGTTTCTCAGGGGACCATTCTGAGTATATATATATATATATACACAGAATAAGACTTTTGTAATGCAATTTATAGATTTCAAGTTACGTATTTTAAAGAAATATATAGGGAATTCCTATTTGGCTACTATTCCATTAAGTGGTAGATAGAGTAACAATTTTGAAGATATCCAAACTGGGGTAATATATATATATATGATAAAGTTTATTGGCAGCTCGGTCTCCCTTCACATAAAAGTTAAGCTGGTGGTCTCGCCTCTAGGCCTGACTTGGTGGAGGAGAGAGTTGCTCTCTTGCGATCTCCATCGGACATTCCAAGCACACCTGGCTCATCTGGTACCGTCCTGCAGAAGGTGTCTAGTCTTCTTTTGGAGGCTTCATCTTTGACACCAGTAATGTTCCTAATGTCTTTATATTATATTAGATATATACACACACACACATGTGTGTATATATATACACACACACACACACATCGTTCGTCTCCTAGCTATTGTACGTAAAATGAATCGAGAAGTCCTTGGGATGGTCGCCCACAATTGCCCACGCAAATAATTAATATTTAAGAGTAAAGTAACCTGTCTTGGACTGTATAAATAGGCATGAATTAAAAGTTTCATTGCTTTCTGTGCCCAGAACAACCTTTTAGTTTCACATGGCCATATTATATATATATATATATATATATATATATATATATATATATTACTCCTGAGTCACTATTCCTCCAACACTTCCAACAAAATACAACCTACAACATTTAATGTGGTTAAGTCCCTACTGTTCAATAATTTCTATTCATGCAAAGTATATATATATATATATATATATATATAATATATATATATATATATATATATATATATATATATATCTATATATATATATATATATATATATATATATATACAGGGTGTCCCATAAGTCCGGCATCATAGGAAAATAATTAAAAAAAGGCAAAACAAAAGCTTTTATTTACAGAAGGTGCTCAATATGTCCACCATTGTTTTCAATACACAAATTCAGACGTGATACCCAGTCAGCAAGCACACGGTGAATGATGTCAGGAGTAATGCTGTTACATGCCCCAATAATGCGCTGCCGCAAATGTTCAACACTCCTAATTTTCTCTGCGTATACCAGCGCTTTTTCATCGAAAAAGAGGGGGCCTATGATGCGATCTTTCCAAATGCCACACCATACCATCACCCGAGATGCACCTTGTTCCTTTGAAGAGGTATACCAGTGAGGGTTGTTTTGAGACCAGTAGCGGGTGTTCTGTCGATTTACCTCACCATTTCCATAAAAAACAACCTCCTCAATGAACAGAATGGTGGACGGGAAATTGGCATCCCGAGCATATTGTTCCGTAGCCCATTCACAAAATTCTATCCGCCGGTCGGGATCATCTTCGCTTAATTTCCGTAGGATCTGAAGTTTATATGGATGCCATTTGAGCCTGAAGAATGCGATGTATGCTACTTTTCGACACTCGTCTCGGTGGACAATCGCCGAAGACTTATTGGTACTTTTGTTAAAATGAGCCACGATAGCAGTCGCTGTATCATCGTCAGTGGACCTCCTTGAAGGTCCACTGCGTGGTTTATCTTCTATGGATCCTGTTTCCTTAAACTTTGCAACAAGTCTGCTAACACAACTGTGTTATTGGCTCGCGGTCTGGATGCAGTCTGTTAAATTCAGCAGCGGCCTCTCTTTTACTCCGATTTTCTATGAGTAGAATTATCTGGATTCGTTCTTCCTTGCTCACAGGCATTATGGCCTGTAGAAAGAGAAAAATATGAATTATGGTTTGTAGAAATAGAAAAATATGAATTTTTCCTATGATGCCGGACTTATGGGACACCCTGTGTGTGTATATATATATATATATATATATTTGACTACATTTCTACAAGGTTACTCTAGCCATAATTCATTGAATGTGTGTCTGTGTGTGTGTGTGTAACCGAGATTTCTAAGAAATAAGTTATCAAATTGTTTTTAATAACTTATTTATCAGTATAATCAGTGTGTGTGTGTGTGTGTGTGTGGTGTGTGTGTGTGTGTGTGTGTGTGTGTGTGTGTGTGTGTTTTCAACTACAGTATAGTAGCCTACTTATACATCAAAAGTAATACAAAAAGAGAAGAATTTCACAAATGTTTTTAGAAATTTTATTACTTTTTTTTTTAATTAATTGAAATGAATACGATCTTAGATATAATTGATATATTTTAATTATAATTAAATTGTTAACGACAACCTAATTATGATTATATATATTTATATATATAAATAATCATAATTAGGTTGTCTAGTCTGGTCTATTAATGGTCTCGACTACAATCCCTGGAACTCTACTCTCTTGAAAGAAGGCGCGAGCGGTACACAATAATATACATATGGAAAATACTTTAGGGTTCTGTCCCTAACCTTGGAAATGAAATAGAAACAAACTGGAATGAGAGAAGAGGCAGATTTTGTACAGTCCGAGCTGCTGTGGGACACACTGGGACAGGGGGCCATGAAAACGAGGATGGAAAATACCCTCAGAATACGAGGCCCAAAGCTTTTTTTTCAATGCCCTACCAAAAGAAGTGAGGAATCTCCAGCACACCGACCTGAATAACTTCAAGAACCAGCTGGACAGGTTCCTGTGCAAAGTTCCTGACCAGCCATGCGTGGCTGGTTACGAGGGCAGGAGGAGATCAGAGAGCAATTCCCTCCTTCACCAAGTCCAGCAAATGAGGCGGAATGCTGCAGAGGGGTCGACCGCAGGTCGATCCTGAACCGTCGTTCAAACTCAACAAAAGTAACAAAAGTAAGTAAGGGGTTCCAAAAAACCTTAGCTCCCCCCCATTTGCAGCTCACATGCTTACTTATATCGAAATATATATTTTTATAATCACTAAAAACTAAAATTATTTATTGCAGGTATTAAAATTACTCTAGCTGATAAAGTGATAATATAATGGCTTCTCAATTAATTGGTGATTCAGAGGGGTAACGTGTGATAGATCGCGTACGAGCAATAACATTTCGGGAAGCTCGTGATGCTGGAGCCACCTTTATAACATGTTCATGGGTTGCCAAAAAGTTGCGAAGAAGTGAGGACTTCGTCAAAAGAAATTGAAATAAAACTTTGGATGAATGTGAAATGGATACAACCAAATCTAGAGAGATCGAAGTGTTGAGAGGAAAGATCGTTAGTGATGATCATTCGACTGTACCGTCATAGGCAAGGTTTAAAGCCTTGGCATGAACTTCCAAAGCCAAAAAAAACAACTTCACATCGATGACAGAATGTGGTTTGCCCATTATCTTGAAGACTGGGATGTGGATGATTTCATGCATTTAGCTGTCTCCGATAAATTTTTTGTTTACGTAACACGTCGGCCTAACTACCAAAATGATCGTGTGTGGGCCACAACACTAGATGAAATCGATGACAATGAACATTATCGCGAATTATTAAAAAGTCCAGACTGTGTTGGTGTGTTTGTTTTGTTCACTGCAAAGAAGCTCATGTGGGTGCTGAAGCCAAATGGTCAGAGTTGGGATGGACAGTATTTTCGTGATATTATTCTATCCCAGCATGTCATTCCTTTTCTAAGAAACCCAAACAATGTTATGGATGTCGATCAGGTCACACTTCCGCCCGATAAGGCCCCCCGCTTTAAGGCATTAGCCACTCAACAGTTGTTGCGGAACCATGAGATCGATTTCTTTGGAAATGAAGAATGGCCAGGAAATTCTCCTGACCTGAACGTCTGTGAACACATTGGATCAGTTATAAAGGACAAGATTGAATGAATGTCTCTCGTTTCAAGAACCTGCAGCAAATCGATTTTCGAAGGATACAATGACGCAACACATTGAAACCGTTTTAGCAAATTTGCGTAACGATCAAAATCTATTCACGTCACTTTTGGCAAGCTACCCAAAGCGAATTCAGGCTGTCTCGGAAGCCAATGGCGGGAACACCAAGTTTTAATTGTTTCTCATTAAATGCAGGCTTAAATTCTCTTTTGTAATGTATGTTTAGTTTTACTGTGACTCTAATGGTTTTAGGCCAGCGCTGTCCAACTGGCGGCCCGCGGAATGGACTTTTGCCAAATTTCATTTCTGAATTTTCTTCCCTATTTTGTCATTTCTAGTAGGGAGAACAACATTCAGCGGGTTCCTAAGTCGTATTAACCAACAGTGTATGATTATAGGCAACATCTTGGCCGCGCTTTATAGAAGTTGGACAGCACTGGTTTAGGCCATGGGCGGGGGGAGCTAAGGTTTATTGGAGCCCCGTATATCAGACATGGGGTTTAATACTGTTACTACTATTACTATTACTTTTGATTTCTTCTATTAATATTACTTTATTTTTCTTCTATTACTATTACTTGGTCATCTATTACTATTACTTCTGTATGTAGGGTACTTCACTCATTTGAAAAGTATCTTTATGTCTATTTAAATGCAATTAGAAGCAGTGTTTTAACTTGTTTCAGCCAAATCATTATAATTTCAGAGACTGTAGGGCAGTGATGCACAAACCCTGGCCCACGGGCCAAATGTGTCCCCCACGGGTATTTTCAGTGGCCCCACGGGTCTTTTCAATTCAATGAAAAAGTTAGAATATAAAAGTGACCCAATTTATGACTTAGATGGAAAGTAAGTAGGCTAATACATTTAGTTATTTTCTTCGCTTGGCCCTCACATCAAAAAAGTTTGTGCACCACTGCTGTAGGGTGTAGGTCTTCATAAATTTTACTTTATTGAAGGAAAAATTTTCCACAATGTTAGTTCACAATTTCACATACGTGTTTATTTTAGTTTAGAGGAGATTTAGTTTAGAGGAGATTTAGTTTAGAGGAGATTTAGTTCATTTTTCAGTTCTTTGTTCACACAGTAAGTCCATTGCCACTGTAATAGAAAAATAATAGACTATTATCTATTACTTTGCCTTCTATTACTATGACTATACAGCCAAAAAATTATGATCTATTACTATTACTTGAAAAATCCTGTAATAATCTATTAATATTACCCATTACTATTATCCCATGTCTGATATATATATATATATATATATATATATATATATATATATATATATATATATACACACACGAGTTTCAAATTAAAACGGATTTCATTAGAGAAAAATTTGTTTTTTGTATCGAGTGAAAGCTATAGATATATAGCATATATATATATATATATATATGTGTGTGTGTGTGTGTGTGTGGTACAACAATTTAATACCATATAACAAATATGATACGTTGGCTGACCTTTGTGTTATTGTGGGTTTGTCTCTTAACCGTTACGATTTTTAATTACTTTAACATCGCTTTTAATTTCGACAAAACTAAAAAAAAAATTAAAATTAAAAAACCAAAAAAATAATTAAAAACAGTGAAGTGTATAACAATCAGTTCAAAAAATAATTACAAAAATTTTGTAAACAGACAAAAATAATAAAAAAAAAAAAAAAAAAGAGCATTGTGCAAAAATTGAAGAAAATATTGCAACCCGTTTTGTTCGATGCAAATGAAAAAGAAAAAAAAAAAATTAATACAAGAAACAAAGCGAATAATTTAATAAAAATATAAAATAAATAAATGAGAATAAAGAAGAAAATTGTAAATAACAACAACAAAACAACAACAACAACTATAAAATCAAAATTACTTATGCGAGAAAACAAAAGCTCAATTAAATGTCAAAGAACACAAAGCAAAAAAAATTACATACATTAATATAAAAACAATGGATATATATATATATATATATATATATATATATATATATATATATATGACAAAGGACACTCCTAAACAAGTGCCACAAGATTCGCCTACTAGTAGACAATCAAGGAGGGCTCACCACAATAGATTTGCGCACAAAAAGAAGTGAGGTTTTCAGATCTTGATAAGAACATGCCTCGTGCATGTTGAGCGCATGTGTGAGGGCCTATTCAACGATGAGGTTTTAGCCCATTATCATTGTGTTCTCCTTATACGTGTCTGAGTTAGGATTGTTTGAGAATTAAGCCTTTCTTTTCACGAAATAACTGCCTATCTGCGTGCGAGTAAGCTATATATATATATATATATATATATATATATATTTATTTATTTCTGTGCGGATGGATAAATTTCAGTGCAAAAGGACTTCCTATACATCAGTATTATCATACATGCCCATATTATTTTGCCATTTTATATATTATATATATTTATATATATATATATATATTAGTTTATTTTCAAATATACACCACATTATATTCACTTTAAACGCACCAAAATAGAAACAAGGGTAAACACGTACAAATGAAGAATTTTAATACCCTCCAAAAACAAACTTCAAATAAAGTGTGTAATATACAAAAATTTACTTGCACTAAAACGAGTATAATAAGACACTTCGAGATACCAAACCTGAAAATAGAAACGTTCCCCCATTACTGCAAAAATGCTGAATTAATAAAACCAAAGAAAACGTAAAAAGTGATAAAAAAAGAGTCTCCCCATTAAAGAGAAAACGGATGTTATGGGTGAGAGAGAGAGAAACTTTGGACGCGCGTCTGTATGAGAGGAACAGACGAAGACCGAAACAGACGCTAGAATAAATGACTAGATCGTGACAGACAAGCGCTTAATGGCTACGAATTAAATCGCGTATGCAGATGAGCCCGCAAAGAACACGGTAAAGAAAAGCTAAAACGTCAAACTGCGGTAGAAACTCGAAGAAATGTACCATTCAGTTGTGGAAATTAGTTCCTATAAATCTAAAGTACTTTTCTTCTTTATGTACAGAACAAATGTACAATAATACACACACACAGTGTGTGTGTGTGTGTGTGTGTGTATATATATATATATATATATATATATATATATATATATATATATATATGTTACAGCCCGCCCCCCCCCCCTAAAAATACCCAAGAAATTGAGAAACCACCTGAATTGTCTAAAAGGTCGTGTATAAAAAAAAAGTAGCCAGCATGAATACACTAATTTAATTTCCAAATACCTAAAGAGAAAGTACACACGCAAAAACGTACAGACATATACATATACCTGTTTATATATATGATGAATTTCACAATTAGACACGTGAAATGAATGAATGATGCAAACCCACAAGGAAAAAGAAAAATGATTCCAAGGCCTTTCGTGTATTCAGAAGTACACCTCGTCAAGGAATAAGTGGCTAGGTGTACTTCTGAATACACGAAAAGCCTTGGAATCATTTTTCTTTTTCCTTGTGGTTTGCATTATATATATATATATATATATATATATATATATATATACAGGCCCGGATTTAGCTATAGGCGAACTAGGCGCGTTCTGTTCAAGTGATATTAATGATTTAGAACTCTATGAAGAACTTAAAGTACTTTGCAGGTTTATACTTGAGAAAACAGATCTCGGAAATGCCCTTGTTTATATAGTGCAAAAACAACTAAGTGAGATTTATCCTAATGTTTATGTTGCACTTCGAATAGTATTAACCATCCCAGTTACTGTTGCTTCGGCTGAAAGAAGTTTCTCGCGTTTCAAACTTATTAAAACATATTTGCATTCCACCATGTCTCAAGCGAGAATGCAATCATTAGCTATGTTATCAATAGAAAACGATATAACAAATTCATTAGATTATTCTCAATTAATTGAAGAGTTTAGCTCGAAGAAAAGTAGAAAAGCATTGCTGTAATATTCAAGGAGCATCTGAACCAAATATTAAAGCATTAATATTTAGCCTGATAAGTCGATCGCTCACTATTATAAAAAATGAAATGTCAACATCTCTTATACATCACATATGAAAAACGTTTGTATACTATGGAAAGTCATTACCTATAATATTATATAAATCTTAGAAATCATTGTCTTATATTTTCGATACAAATCTTGATTCATATTATAATTTATACTTATTTGTATGGTTTATTTATATTTCTTATACAATTTACATGCGTGATTATTTTGGTTTGGTTTAATTTTTAAGTGCTGGCATAGTTCTGTCTATGCGGGATTCTAATATTGCTGGTATAGTACCGATAATTAAGTCCATATTTTCATATATATAGGCCTAGGACCTCGCAACTTCTAGATCCGGCCCTGTATATATATTAGGGTGAGTAAAAAAAAGTGACACCTTAGAGGAAAGTATATCTTTTACCACTAATTCGTCGAATATCAGTTAGATAGAGTGAAAGATATACTTTCCAACAAGATGGAGCCCCTGCTCACGCCAAACTGTCACATTCCTTGAGAACGAAACACCAGATTTTATCGAACCCAATATGTGGCCGGCTAGTAGCCCCGATCTTTCAACACTACATTATGGTGTTTGGGAAGCTCTCAAGTCCAACATTTACATCCCTGGTACCAATATAAGACACATAGATGAACTACGCGAAAGAATTCTGCTCGGCTGGGAGAAGGTGTCTCAATGATATGTAAACATTTGTATTGATCAGTGGCGTCCACGTTTGGAGGCTTGCGTTGAGCAGGAAGAAGGGAGACACATCGAGCAACTTATCAATTAAGACGAACAACATGCTTAAGGTAAGCATCTATGAAGTTTGGGAGCTCTAGTCCCCTTACTTTTTTTAATATGACAGTTTACCTCTAAGGGGTCACTTTTTTTACCCACTCTGTAATATATATATATATATATATATATATATATATATATATATGGCATTTCTGGCTCTTCTCCATTGGTGGGGCCCATATTACAATCAATAGAAAGTTGTAATATGGGTTTTTTTTTTGACTGACTAAACGTAATCTCCATATAAATAACGATAGTACCAAAATAATTAAGAAATTTACGGTGGGGCCTGGCCCCGGGCACAAATGGACAGAACGTCATTGATATATAGACATATAGTGTGTGTGTGTGTGATTTGCAGGCCGTCTGCAAGAATGAACTCTCTGCCATATAAGGTTCAAAGCTTCACTGATGAACCTCACCTGAGTATACTTTGCAAGCATGCAAAATCTGACATTAGACGATACATTCAGCTCGGAGTGAATGCTTGTCCAATGTCCATAGTCGAACTCGTTCAAAGAAAAACAAAGTAAATACAGGTTAATATAATATAATGTATATTATTTTCACCTAAATGACTAACTGTATATGAGGCCCTCCAAGGATTAAGTGGCTAAGCGACAGAAGTAAAAAAACGCCACAAAACGTAATTAAAAATTGCACCAATTTGCCATAAAGTGCCATCAATTTTTAACTTTAAGGTATTTCGACGAAATATTTTCAAAAGTTAAAAATTTATGTCACTTTCAAATTGGTACAACTTTATAAAGAGTTTTCTGGCATATTTTTATTTTTGTCGTTTAGCCACTTATTCCTCGGAGGGCTTCATATACACAACTGTATATACGAAAAGTCTGCTAACATTACAGTTTGATTATATTATCTTACGTATCAGTTATATACTATAATTTCTTAGTTCAATGGGGTGATCCATAGTAAACGGACTACTCTAATGTGTGTTTACCAACCCCAAATTAATAATAAATATTAAATAACTGAAAATAAAGTAGAAACGTTTCAATTAAATAAAATTCAATTATTATAATATTATTATTATTATTATTATCATTAATCATTATCACTCCTACTAATTTCATAACAGTCCTAACATCAGAAGTTGAGTTAAAATATTTCGATATGATGCCCATAAGGGGTATACCTATACCAAACCAAACCAAACCATTTTAACTTCCTGAAAACGCGTACATAATCTTAGCTATTATATAGGACTTCGGCCCTAATCCATAATACCTTTATCTAAAATACCGGGAGTTATACGTCTACATTCGTACTGGAAGCTCCGTTAATCGTGTTTTATACGCGTACAATTATCCGCACCTGTCTGCCGTGTAAGGTAAATCCTTAAGACACCGGCGCAGGTGGCTAATCTCCAAAAGAAGGCTTCATTCTCATGCGGGACAGCGTTAAATGCGCAGGTAATGTCTATTGATGAACTGCAATAATAGCTCCTTTGATAAGATCCCGAAATCTACATTAAAAGCGGTCCAAACTTTTCTTTATTTGCATACAAGAACATCCGTACTTTGTATCTGCCGCGAAACGAATATGAATCCCAGAAATAGACACACAGTGTATATACGCAAATAAAGTGGGGTAATGCTTTTTGTGAGGTAACACTTTTGGTATCTCGGAACATTAAAAATATATATAACAAATTTCATGAACATTTTTTACTTTTGGAAAAAAGAAATGTTGATTCTGATTTGGTTTGAATCGTGCTAAGTTAGGTTAGGTAAGAGTAGATATTAGGTAGTACCTCGCTATTTAATGACTTAAGAGAAACCACCCTTCGAGCCCTCAACTGAGTCTGAAACACTTATCACGCCCGTGTCGGTTTAATGTCACTAAAGCAGGGTTAGGTTAGGTTAAATTAGATTTGGTCAATTAGTTTTTTTTTTAGATATATGGATTTTAAAAAGTCGGTACCTCGCTTATGCGGAGACAAGCGCGCACGTGTGTGTGTGTGTGTGTGTGTGTGTGTGTGTGTGTGTGTGTGCACTGTATAAGCCCACGAAACGAATATCTGAATGGTACAAAAATATAAACCTAGCAAACAATCCTCAAATCCTAGTACGAACCATTTAAAAAAACGAGACACTCGGTTTTCAAAATCATTCGTGTTCCATTATTTTTACACGAGAATATAACGAAAATGAAGTCTTTAAAAAGCCTTCAATAAAATACTTTTACATTAAAATGTAAAATGAAGAGAAACCAATTGGAATTAGGCTGATTGGTCCATACGGAGGAATGAATAGGAGGTAATAAGGCAGATGCTCTTCGCGTACGTCTCATCATCGCCGCCACCTGTTCTCGATTTTGTCTGAACAGCTGACACGAACTCACCTGGACCAAAGTGTGTGTGTATGGCATCTGCCATCTTGAGCTTTCATCTATTTATGGAATCGAAATCTATCTAAATCAGCATGGAATATAAGCAATTCTGGAATTCCAGCTGCTCCATCGAGGTAGCTAAGCATATAATCAATATGCTTTTGAAACCGACTACTGAGGGCACGTGTCTTTTTACAGCTGATGCCCAGTGATGCCCTGATGGAATTTTATATATATATATATTTGTCATATGGACTACAGTCTGCCATTAAACCTTTTCATTTTCATATATATATAATATATATATATATATATATATATATATATAAAGAATAGCTAAAGGGGATTGCGTGTTACCGTATCTTCTCACTTGACCTTTGGCACGAGGTACACAGGACAACGAAGACCTCTCTCCCTGTATATACACGACAGCGAATCACATAGGCCTAACCAAGGACACTGAAATAAATTCATTCTCTATAACAAGTGACGCATGACTTCGACGAGGAGTTCAGGATTGTCGGAATTACTTTTCATTTTCATTTTACGCGCCCCCGCCCCAAAAAAAAGTCTATCGACATCTCACCGACAAACTCGAAATGAAATTCGTATATACTCTCCGATCGAAGTGGGGACCAGAGACATTACGTATTTATAGCCATTTGATATATGGAGTCATCCATATAACTGAAGACATCGGTGGTAAATCCGAGTGGGGAAAAAGACCCCCCCCCCCCCCCCCCCCTCCACCCCCCCAAAAAAAAGTATTGAGATGGGAGAGGTCCTCTAAGAAGGGAAGAAGGGTCGGAATTTAGGGTTTGGGGGTTTCGGAGGTAGTGGAGTTGGGGATTAGGTAAAACCCGACGACATTTATTTGGTCACAACTCAGAGCCAAGATGACACGGGAGAGAGGATTCGATCTATTGGGGTGACAACGTTTCGAGATGGATGGAAATCTATTACGCGACCAACATAATAATAAAAGGTTGTAATGTATAAACGGATTTCCCCTCACAAAAACAACAACAACAACGACAATAATAATATACAATTATAGCAATAGCAATAATGGTTGTATACCAGAGGTAAATTTGCGTTCATGCCCATATTATACACACACACACACACACACACACACACACCACACACACACACACACTTCAAATTTCTCCCAAAGAAGATGGACCGCTTGTAGCTTGAAAATGCAGCGACAGTCTGGTCATCGAGCTATTATCGCCTCTATAGTAAGCTATCATATATATATAATTAACATCCTTATAGTCAAGGTTGTAACTTTGCATCTCTGAGTTGTGTATTCGTCAAGAGGGTAAATGAATACCTGGGTTAACAGCGGGTTACATAAATTCCTGAAGTTTTTGCCCATAATGAATTCCGAGGCCATGATGGATTCTCTCACTGTCACATTATATATCGAGTGGTTTTTTAGACGTGTGACACTTTAAAGGGTTTGTATTTTTTTTATTAACTGAAATAAAAGCGTGAAATATTTACTGTACCTTCTCCACACATGGAGAATTAGTCCCCTAGCACAAACATCCTCTATACGATGTCCTCTCAGCTCATTAACTCTCTGCATACGAACAAGAAAATTTTGCAGTACTCTGGATTTTTTTTAAAAAAAGCTTGTATTTTTTGTTGACATAAAAACAGAGAGAGTGAGTTACAAGGAAAAGAAGTACCTCAAAAGGCCTTGCAGCCCATAACCAAGGAGGTACCAATGGCAACGGGTGGTAGGGAAAAATTCCTACACCCTCAAATAGTGTGCAAGATTCGGTCTAACCTTTTCTTGAACTGATCCACAGAGGAACTGTTCACAACTTCTGAAGGTAGACTGTTCCACAGATCTTATAGGTAAAGTAATTTCCACACACAGTAGAGCTAAACCGCTTCAAATCCAACTTCCAACCATTGTTGCGAGTTGAGTTATCATTTAAACTAAACATGCTTCTAAAATCGACATCGTCGAACCCGCGTAAGAGCTTGAAAACCTCGATCAGTTGACCGCGCAGCCTCCGAGTTTCCAGCGAAAACAAATTCAGGGCGCGTAAGCGTCGATTGTAGCCCATATGCCTAACGGAAGGGATTAACTTTGTGGCCCTCGCCTGGACTCGCTCCAGCCTCTCAATATCTTTCCTGAGGGTGGACGACCAGAACTGCACAGCATACTCCAGGTGCGGCCAAACCAGGGAATTATACAGAGAGAGCGCAATCTCCTTGTTCCGAAGTCGAAATTGCCTCCTGATAATAACCCAACAACTTCTGGGCTTTCTTTTCCACCTCTACGCACTGTTTGGCAAACTTAAGGTCGCTGCTAATTAGCACACCCAAGTCCTTTTCCAAATCAGTAGCCTCGATATTACTCCCTAACATGGAGTAGTCCGACTTGGGATTGGCGTAGCCAATGTGCATGACCTTGCATTTACCCAAGTTAAATGGCATTTGCTATTTTTCGGACCACTCTCCTATCCTACAGTAAAAACTCATGCCAAAAAAAAAACTTTTAAGTGTCAGATGTTTAAAAGATTATATATATATATATATATATATATATATATATACGGTATATGGGATGAATTTCACAATTAAACGTGAAATGAATGAATGATACAAACCCACAAGGAAAAAAATGATTCTAAGACCTTTCGCCATTCCCTGACGAGCTGTACTTCTGAATACACGCAAGGCTTGGAATAATTTTTCTTTTCTCTTGTGGTTTGCATCATATATATATATATATACATATATATATATATATATTGCACAATTAATGGTAAATACATTAAAATAGAAGATAAAAATTCATACTTATCTTTCCCAAAATTCCTTTTACCGATAGGTAGAAAAAAACAAGTAAAAGGTTAACCATATGCGTTAACCGAAATAAGGGTTACATTTACTATATATGCTATGAGGGAGACGACCTTTAGGACCCGCGGGAGATGGGACCCTGGGATGGGAACTTGAAGGTTTATGCGTTGAGTGTGTGTGGGAAATTCAGGGGTCATTGGTATGTACACATCCTCGTTGGGGTAGGAGGGTACAGGGAGGGGGTAGGGAGGATAATTCGAGAAGAGTGAAGCGACAAATATAGTCTGAAAGTGAAGATGATCTTGAGAATTTTCTGAAGTGGCAATCATATCCTCTTCGTACTCTTGAATACGTTTACTGAAAACAGAAGTTAACTCGAATCGTAACTGAGGCGAATATCATTTTGTTTTTCCAAGTTTTGATATTACATTTTTGGCATTCAACTATATTCTGTAAACATTACACCTCCCTCCCCCCTCTCACACACACACATACACTAAACCGGGGGCTTATCCCATAATACCCTATTAATAATGTTTTCCCAAACAATTTAGACAAGTAAAAGCTATCGGAGAGAACTGATAAATGGTCCGTTAAAATTCGTTTAAAAATGACAGAAACCTATAAACAGACTGGGAATACGAGCCAAAAAAAACGTTATACAAAACTTCTGAACAAACACGGATAATGATAAGTAGCTGCGTATGACCCCGGGTCCAACGTTCGTTATCGAACTCTTCTCGGTCCGGTATATCTATAATAAAACTTTAGGTCCCACTTCAAAGTCCCGTCCAATTTTCAACATTTCAATGACTTTTTTAATATCTCTAGCGTAATAAAGGTTAATATAAAAATGAATTGGAGTGTCATCTCCCATTCGGAAAATGATGATAAAGTCTGGACTAGCGCCGACTGTTCAACAAAAATCTAATTTCAACGCTTGTTTATCTCGTTATGTCAGCAAATTCCTCCGAGTGGTTAAACATAATTTGAAGTGGAAATGGCTTTTCCTTCCTTCCGAAAATTCCGAAAAATAAAAGAAAATTATATGAAATAAATGTTCCCCATTCAGGGGTACAAATCGATTAAAAATAGATTATATACTAATTAAGAAAATTTAACCAAAATCAACCCAGACAATATATATACATACCCTTGGTTAACCTTGGTTTGGCTTCCGCCCGAATTGTTCAATCTGACGAAGGTCAAGCTTATCACTCTACCTTAGACCTACAGCTTACGTTCAATCCGAACCACGTCCCACCACCAGCATCCCAGCGTCTTAACCACTAGGCTACCAAGGGTACCCATTTATCTACCAACCAATTTTTTTTTAGTGTGGAAGGATGAACAGCTGGGTTTTGCCGCGCGCCGGGTGTCGATCCCGGGGCCGATGGATTCGTAGTCAGCGACGCTAACCACACCACCTAGGCGTATATATATATATTTTCTCTCTATTTACAGACGGTAGTTCATAATTATATATTACTTCCACAGAAGTTAAACATTAAAATATTAACTTATTAATCCTCTTATTTGGCCTCACCCAAGTGAAACCATCTTTATTTGTATTATAAAAAGTACACAAAAGATATCTGTAGCTAAATTTACGTTCCTAAAAAACCCGACAATAAAAGTTTGTGTTCTGCCTTCCGCTACTGACGAAGAAAGGATCCAAAAAGCTTGACAAACGCCACCCACATCCTGCCTTTTCTAACGCCCACAATCCTCCTCCTCCTTCCACGCCCATTGCCGCCCATCCAAGGATAGAAAAGCGTTTCCTTTATCTTCCAAGTGTTTCATTTTAATTGGTTCGATGAGAGAAATTCTATGTAAAAAATTGCCGACAGACACGATGGCAATAATTCGGTATTGTCGAATGATCATCCCCCCAAAAAATAGTCTACGTTAACTCTTTTTTTTTTTTTTTTTTTAATCGATTTTCATGACCGTAATTCCGCTAAATCCGATATTAATTAAGAAACTTAAACAAAGACATTTCCTGTATGATCGATAATACCATCCACATTCTATAATATATCTACGATTAACCGAGCTACGTCGTGTTAATGTTGCAACACTGCTTCCGTTAGAAGAGCGATATTAAGCGATATTGGGTGGGTCTGGGTAGTAGCTGGATTGGGGTAGGGAGGGGTGCCGTCCTTCGCGTCTAGATGATGTAGCGACCCGTGGCTCGGATCCCGCGTAAAGCTATAGTTTCCCTCCGTCATATGACTTTTACCGTTTGGCTACCTTACAAAACGGCGACATTTTAACATTCTGTATCGCGACATTTACCCAATCTAAAGAAGGTAATACATTTAACCAAATTTTACCTTAATTATATCTCCCTTTTTCATGATAAGAGAAAGCATTTATAAAAATAAACCACGGCAACACTGCCTAATGTTATGATACGCACACTCTTGTCGCCATGGGCTCTGTGTGTATCGTAAAGATTGCAGCGATTCTTTAAGGAGCACACACACACACACACACAATCAATTATCTCAGTCCGTACACGCATCAAATCTATAGAAAAATGCAATTAAAAAATAGTTAGTGAAAATGAATATCTTGAAGGATATATACATATACAGTATATATATATATATAAATACGATGAAAACTATAATTATAGGTCTACGGGGCCTTGATCTGTATGACGAAGGTTAATTTACGTTTACTAAATGTTAAATTTGTAGTCGGAGAGTGCGTATACAGTCGATTACAAAAGCGCTGTCAGGAAATTTTATGCTTTTTACCGATATTGTACAAAAAAATTAAAGAAAAAAGTTTAAAGACAGCACTTTTTGAACCGACTGTATACATAATACTGACGTCGGACAGCATAGCGACGTAAAATTTTATTGAATTTATGTCATGTTATTTAGTTTAGGTTGGGTTAGCGGTCATGTTAGGTTAAATTAAACGATGAAATTTGCAGTCGTTATATATATAATATATATATACACACAGCGTGTCCCAAAGAAATGTATACCCACTTTGTTCGATAATACCAGCTATGAGGATAATAAATATATTACTGTTTATATGTTTTTTAATAAATAATTTTCTCCTGAATCTAAATATGTAATTATTTTTATTAAAAATTGAAGAACAAAAAAGTTACAGATGTTTAAATTAGAATTATTATTTTCGAGACTTCATGTGCGATATTTTCTAATATTTTTTTTTATGGCCTGGCCTGCCTTTTAACCGACTGTTTTGAGATACTTAAGTTTAGTGCCTAGCTTAGCCTAGCCATTTTGTTGAGTTCTAATTAGGCAAGACTACAGTTTTGCTCTAACCTTATCTAACATCTTATAACTCTGCGACGTTTGTTCTTTTCTAACGACAATTTGAACATCTTAGATAAAGTGTCATTTAACCATGGAATTTGTAAATTTTTGAATTAACTAATAATTACAACATTTATGCTTCAATATCAACACTAAACATAAGTATCTCAAAACAGTCGGTTAAAATATTAGAAAATATCGCACATGAAGTCTCGAAAATAATAATTATAATTTAAACATCTGTAACATTTTTGTTTTTCAATTTTTAATAAAAATAATTACATATTTAGATTCAGGAGAAAATTCTTTATTAAAAAAATATAAAAAGTAATATATTTATTATCCTCATAGCTGGTATTATCGAACAAAGTGGGTATACATTTCTTTGGGACACGCTGTATATATATATATATATATATATATAATATATATATATATATATATATATATATAAGAATACAGGGTGTCCACAAGTCAGTGTACACTTTCATCTAATTTCTATGTACATTTAATCTGACAGTGACTTGAGGAATACCCTGTATATACACGGGTCGATAGACGAAGTAATTTGATGGTGTAACGTCACGATATATAATATTCCCCCCCCCCCCCCCCCCAGTCGAGAAATTAATCTTGCGTTTCCCCACCCACACGGAATTCGAAGCTAAACGACTACGAGAAAGAGTGACAATGAACGCCACCTCGTATTTAAGGAGCTTCCTGTCGGGAAAAGAGATCGAGGGAGGGAGGAACTAAATCTCAGCCAGGTCACTTCCTGCCACCGACACTCCCTCTCGTGCCTGTCTCGCGTCCTCTGACGGTGGAGAGACAGGAAGGCCCTTAATTCCGTTCCGCTCAAAGGGAAGACGATTCTCTCGTTGATTAGGCGGACACGAAGCGGACAAAAGAGGACAACAAAGGCCTTCGCACGGAGACCAAGATTGGAAAGAAAGTACAAAGGGAGAAAGAACAGTACAGACTACCCCCGAGGCTAAGGTTTTCCTCCTAAAGAAATTTAAATTTGTATTACTCACAAGATTAGACAGAATATAAAGTAATTGCTAGTTCCTTAAAAGGCGGCAATTATTTACGAAATATAAAAGTACATAAAAAAAACTACACACACAATTATACACACGACCAGAAATCCACAAGTGGTGTAAAAACGGTTTCAACTTCACGCGAAATGAATGGTTCTCAACCCGCCCTACAATCAGCATTGAGAACGAGGAAAAAAGAACCCTTTTTGTTGTTGTCTTTAGTGGACTCCTCCACCGGATGTGTGTAAATAACTCTCTGTTCCACATGATATCTATTAAGACTGCATTGCTTTTTCCTTGCTAAAAGGTATTACAAAAAGTCTCCTCTATACAGAATTACTTCGAATTACTTTTTTTTAATATCCTCGAAACGTACATTATAAAGACGAAACGTAATTAAAGTAAATTTTTGTTTTTACAAGCTATCGCGTAGGCGGTAGGCCTCAAGAACTTATTATAAAATAAACCTTGAGTGAGTTACAGTGTTTTTTATATATAGAGAGACTAGGCCGATAAGCCTACAGAAGTTAATAATAATAATAATTCAGTCTTTATTGCTAAAAATAAATATTACAATTATGTTTTAACAGAACATATTTCAAGAGAACTTATTTTTCCTGTGCAGTTTGCTCTTAAGCTTTAGGCTTTACTGGGCTCTCAGATTAATTATAAGATAAGAGGATTTCATATATAGGTAGTTACGATTTGGTAGTATAAATATTATGATAAATTATAATATACCTCGTTAACAGTTCCGCGCGTTGGTCTCTCTTCACACGAAGGTCAAGCTGTGGCCCCACCTCTAGATCTGGCTTGGTGGAGGAGCGAGTTGCTCTCGCGCTCTCCATCGCGCATCTAGTCTTCTTTTGAAGACTTCAACTTTGACCCCTGTAACATTCCAGAGGTCTTTTGGAAGCTGGTTAAAAAGTCTTGGCCCCCTGACAACCAAGTTATTTTGTCTGGATGGTAATTGGGTTTAGTTTGAGGTTTGGTACCAGTTTTTCGATCATTTTCCATATGTAGATTACGGTGTACCTCTCTTCTTCTTTCCAGGGAGTACAGATATGGTTACTTCCGAGATATGGTTACGAAATATATAAATATGACTAGGTAATTATGATTACATGTAAGATAACACAAGGTTTAGAATTATGTTGAATAATTTTTTAGGATAAACAAACGAACTTATTATAGTTGACATGAGAAATGAATTCTTTTAGTAGTATGGGCCTGAATTAAATCTTGGTCATTATATAATAGTTACAAAACCGATAGTACTTAAGTTAATAGTAAATACAACAATTAAACAAGTAACAGAATATTTAATCCCTAAATACATTAGTAGTATTTCAGTATTATTTTATTAAAATTGATTTCAATTTTTTTTAAAAGTATTTAGGCCTACCATAGAAACATTTGGAAGCTAAATGTTTATATCACTCCAGTGCTTAAAACTAGAGCATTATATCATTATCAGTGCTTTTATATAAATATAAAATAATTAATGTTTATATACAAATAAATAACTACAATCCTTTTTCATCTGTAAATAAATTACTACAGTGATGTTGTACAGGGACGAGCCTAGCTTAGAGGATACAGGCATACCAACTAAATTCTCCTACTTCCATAAAAGACTCTTATGAAATTAATAAAATATTTTTTGGTCTTCAGGTTATGTTTCTGGGGGATAATTACCCTAAAACTGGAGAAAATTGATACCTTGGATACCTTTCAAGAATAATAAAAAAAATGGAGTACCTATTAATTTTTTATTCTAATATTATCTGTGATATGAACTCTAAAATATTCTTATCATCAATGCCAATATAGATTAAACTTTGAAAAATGATGATAATTTTCCTACAAAAGGTGTTTATTAAAATAATCTTTTAACTTTTAAATTAAAAATTAGGACTAAAAGCAAGATAACAGGGAAGGAATCATACATACATATATACACGTGTGTGTGTGTGTGTTGTGTGTGTGTGTGTGTGTGTTATCTTGCTTTTAGTCCTAATTTTTTTACTTAAAAGTTAAGATTATTTTAATAAACACCTTTTGTAGGAGAATTATCATCATAAATATATATTTTAGATTAAATTTAAGGCATAAGAATGCAATTTTCAAGTTAAAATTAGGAACTTTAAGCTGTTAGGCGTTATCAACGAGTTATATCGTTTATCGGTGCGTATAATTGCGACCCTTAACAGGTTAAAATAAGACTAAATAAAGGTCAAGACCACGAATGGATAAACAAAAAACATCTGAGTCATTTACACCTTTCACTGGTATATATATATAAAAAAAAAAGCCTTTAATTACATTAACTTTTTAAAAACAACCATCTTAGACCGACATTCATCCCATACTACTTGCTCGAAAAGATTAAGAAAAAATAGGCCTAAAGAAAAACCAAAAACAGTCTTCGCATGACTGTTGTCCCTTCAAATCCTTCGAGGGGACTTATGTCAGGTAATGGTTGTATGCACAGATGATAGTTGTATGGTTGTGGTCGAGACGCGCGCACACATGCAATTTACGAGCGGAACACACCCCAACTGCGGCGACTATCGAACCCGAGGGTCATAAATTCACGGGCAATCAGGGGGCCCTAACAGCCACTTGGAACTCCGCGCTCTTCGCCATTTCGGATGATGAGATGCCGTTCATCAATCCTCTCCTTTTCTCAAGCGTAAAACAATAACGACCAAATGACAATTCATGAATAGAAAATAGGGAGGGGCCAAGGATACCCCCATCTATATACCTGGTGGCCCCAATTTCGTCAAAAAGGTAGAAGCTATGATGAATCTTACTGTTGGAGGGCCTATAAATAGACATTTATTATGTTTTATTTTACTGCCATTTAAGCCCGGACACCATGTGTGTGTGTGTGTGTGTGTAAACCTTACCTATTTCACTCTTTCTGTGAAACCATTTTGTCAATATATATATATATCATCATAGAAATTTTCAGTGTTGACTATAATATATATTTTTTCTTTTAGGTAGGGGATGGCTGCGAAATTAACAATAGACGAGAGTGAGCTTGGTTTTAATGCATGGAATACTAGGTACTACAAATCGATGAATCGGTACAGAATTTAAATTCTGTACCGATTCTGTACTCTCGTCTATTGTTCATTTCGCAACCATCCCCTACCTAAAAGAAAAAATAATATAATCAACACTGAAAATTCCTAGGATGCGCGACTTTTGCCCCACCCTCCCTGCATATATATATATATATATATATATATATATATATATATATATATATATATATATATTACACAATAGGCCTTAAAGTTTCCAGTGAGAATAGAGATCTGTCAGGACATCCCCCAAATCCAAAGATTACCACTTCATTCCAAGAGGAAACAGGAAATGAAATAAGTGGGAAATGTACCACACACACACATATATATATATATAGGGTGAACCAAATGTAGGTGGACAGTAAATGATAACGTTTATTTTGAGAATACATATTTAATTTTTTTGTATACTATAATACAAAATAAAATTTAAATAAATTTAGTTATAATATTTAATATAATATAACACAAACACCATAGTTATAATGAACACCATAGTTATAATATAACACAAACCGTATTCAACCTACTGTCCACCTACTTTTGGTTCACCGTGTATATAATATATATTATATATTATATATATATATATATATATAATATATATAATATATATATATACACACCTTTTTTTTAAATCAGAGAAAATTGAACAAACGAAAAAAAGAAATGAAAAAACAATAACAGCAACAGTAATAATAATACAGTAGTGTGCCCTTTTCAAAAAGAGATTTCTTTGGAGGGTACTTTGGCGTGAGATCGGGGCAAAGGGGCCGTTCTTCAATCTGAACTCTTGATTAAGATCAGAAGAATGGAAAAATTTGTGTATATGTATATATATTTTTCCTTATCATTATTTATTACATTTCTAAATACAGACATTCCATCCTGTATATATATATATATATTATATATATATATATATATATATATATATATATATATTGCGTACACACGTTAATGCTTTTTTATGGTATTAAAACCACAGGTGTATGTGTAATTGACCTGCTATTCAAACCCGTGGAATTTTAGATCTACGTCTCAGACTCCACCCAAAACTTAATAATTATAATATAATTATAAATTTTAAAACATTTATTATTATATCATTTAATATAAAAAATCTAATTCAATAAATTTTTACGAAAAGAAATTAAACTTTTTAATTATTGTATGAAATTGAGGTGTGTGGCAATAATTCGTCGCAGATAGTAAATTGGGACATTGAGAGTTTGGGACTCTTCTCTTTGCAGTATTTGGCGAGTGACAGCTAAAAATATATAGCCTTTCAATCTTTTTCTTTTGTATTTAGAGGTATAATTAAACTATTTCCTGAAATTGACGTATTAATATATGTACAATACATTAAAAATGCTCAAATTTACACTAAGAAATAATGACAATTTCATTTTGCATGAAAATGGCTAAAAATTGTGTCATTTTATGAATTTTTTCTTACAAAGAGTTTTCATTTTCTCAATTCAGTCGAATTTCAGATGGTGGCAGCAGAATCTGGCTGTCGAACGGCCGTTTGAATAAGGCGGTAATCCAGTCTTATCCAATATAGCTATATGATTAAAACTATAGCCATACACAAAAATTAAAAAAGAAAAACACATCGACTTTACAATCATTACAAAAGTATTAATCCAATCCCATGCAAATGACTGCGTTGACCATGTTTATTTTTTCTGGTAACATTTAATATGGTTGAAAACCATTTTCCATGATTGGTTGTCATTATTTCGGTTGTTACAACGAAACTGCAACCTTCTACCACTCTTGTTATCTAAGATTAAAAGAAACGTAGTAACTTAATACAGTGCAGGTATGCTGCTGTACATAGAATTAGACTTATTTAGAAACTTTAACACAACTGTTCGTGCTTGGCTATATAACACTTGCGTATACAAAATATGAGAGAGAGAGAGAGAGAGAGAGAGAGAGAGAGAGGAGAGAGAGAGAGAGAGAGAGAGAGAGAGACACGTTCATTTAAAGAAAAAAAAGAATCTCCATATTTTAATTTAAACTTCGATATATATATATACACCTGTGACCTTTACAAAATAAGGGGTGACATACCCACAATTAAATCAGATTGACTGGTGTTTCTCTACACCCGGATGACGGGTGCGTAAAATTGAAACTAAAGAGAAATCATCTTATTACGTCGATGACGTTAATAATACCAATTACGAAACAGTAACTGGAAAACGAAGTGCAACGTAATCGATATTTGACGGACAACCGTGCTCGATTAACGGACTAAACTAATCGATTCAATAACGGAATACAAACATTAACGGGTTTTCCAACATTCGTGACTGAAGACGACAGTGTGAGAAACAAAAAAAAATATATATATATATATAATGGTTGACATACCAAGCAAGTAGCAGAACGGGTTACCTGAAATTGAACCCAAATGGAGAAGAAAGGTTAAAAACAACGAACGAAACAAGGTGTGGGGACTTGATGCATAAGGAAAGAATTTCAAACTAGGCTGTTTCGACCCACAAAGGTTATTAATGTAGGAACGCCCACGAACCACGATTGTGTGTGTGTGTGTGTGTGTGTGTGTGTGTGTGTGTGTGTGTGTGTGTGTGTGTGATAAAGATACATGTACAATTCCTTCAACAATTCATTATTATTAAATGTTATATAGAACTCAAGTGTTTTTTATGTAAATTTTAATATTATTCTTAATTTTCTGGAAGAGCTCCTCCTCCTCAAGTTCAGAGGCGAGTTGCGCAATAAATTCATGCCTGCTCTCAACCCAAAAGGGGTTGAAGAAACTACAGAGGTTAAGTGAACAATTAGATATACCATTGTGTCTAAAATTGAAAGGACAATGCACATATGTAAGTTATTGTTTAAGGAATAAAAAATAGAGTTTTTAACTAAAATTCGATATTATTATTATTATAATATATATATATATATATTATTATATACAGTAAAACCCTCGTCTAACGCGGGGGTTAGGTTCCTCGAGAACGTCGCGCGTTAGGTAAATCCGCGTTGGACAAACTTAATACTTGTGGGATAAATGGGGATACATGAACGCGGCCGCGTAGTCTCCCATTAATACTTAGATACGTAGATTTTTTATTCACACATAAATGAATTTCCCTACCTATATTGTATATGAAATAAGAACATAATAAAAACATAAACATAATGATATTTACATATGATAAATAAAAATATATTACATGAAAATAGTACGTATCTTTTCTTCACTCTTTCGGATGGTGTGTATGGTAGACTCATTTACGTGATACTCGCGGCCAAGTGATGTTATGCTCATACCACCACGCAACTTATCTAGATTCTTTATTTTTTCGGCTAATGTCATAACCTTACGACTTTTCTTCTCTTCACTATCACTTGCGGATGCTTTACGTTTTGGTGCCATACTGCTGTCTAAGGGTAATAGCAAAACAACGGCAAAATAAGACGGAGACAATCCAACACAACTTCACTGAACTTAACGTGTTAGCGGGATTGAGACAAAGGGGTGACGCGAGAGGGAGGGAGATGCGGGTGTTGGAGAGTGTAGGAGAAAACACTAGAGCGCGCATTGGCACGCGTACAGTACTACTGTATTAGAGCGTGTTTGGCACACCATGTATAATCAAATTTTCCGCTTTCGGCAAATAATTGTTCGCATTTATTTTTCCGTGTATAAGCAAATTCGTGCTGGACAAACGCGTTGAACGAGGGTTTACTCATATATATATATATATATATATATATATATATATATAGAGAGAGAGAGAGAGAGAGAGAGAGAGAGAGAGAGAGAGAGAGGTACGAAAGTAATGCCTCTTATTGTATTTATGAAAAGAAAAATAAGAGGCATTACTTTCATACCAACCCTAAAATGTTCAGGGATTTCATGCAAAATTAAATCGTGATATTTTCGTTAAACCAACGGGAAAATTATTGAGTGCCCGGTGAGGTCAACTGCACGCTCTTGACGATTGGTTTGGTTAAGTCGTGATGTTTTCATTAAACTAACGAAAATATCACGACTTAACTTGACATGAAATCCTTGAATATTTTAGGAATTTCATGAAATGCATAGTTACACAGATTCCCTGTAACACACACACATATATATATATATATATATATATATATATATATATATATATATATATATATACCCAAGTCCTAAAGTACAAACTACACTATGATAATTAAGATTTATTATTTCGTATAATGAAGTGACCAAAAGGCAACCAACCAGCGAGCAGCTTATCTGAAAACATGAAAAGGGACTTTTGCACACAAACCTTGTCCTTCAGTCTTTTTCTGATCCAAAGCAGCAATCCTGAAGCGTGCAGCAGGGGAATTGGATGAAGTTCCGGCGAAACTAATCCAATTCCGGATCTGCATTTTGGATTTGGATTTCCTTTTATAGTTCCTCAACATTCATAAAAATGTACGGTTAGAGCACTTTATAATAATCGCAAGAGGCTCAATATACGTAAAAAATGTAGTCGCTTTTAATTCAAAATTGAAGACTAAAAATCTATTGCATTCGATCGCTTCATAATTATTATTAATCCTTTAAGGCCGGAATCTTTTGTTAGGTTTATGAATGCGTGTATGTGAAACGCTACTAATTTGTACCAATCGTCCTGAAAAGGTTAATCATATACCGTCTTCATTAACAATTTATTTACGATCAAACCAACGATTTCTTCATATTATCCATGACCAACTTATGAATTTGAGGTTATTTTCATTTATAGTTCCAAAATCTTTAACAACTTTTTTAGATAAGTTAACAAAGTACAAAAAACAACCACCATTTTTAACAAAACTAAAACCTATATGGTCCGTCACAACCCCTCTCTCGAAGTCACCCTATATTAAAAACAAAAAAAAAGATTTACCATGTCTCTAATCCGATAATTAACTGGAATGAGTTACCACGACATAATTCATATCTTTAAATATATCCTCGTACCAACAACAGTTCAATGATGAAACAAAACAGGAACGTGTCCTCTCTGAACACGTTCAACGAGAGTAACGCTAACGACCTACACCTTCCACCGTTCAAACGTAGACTGATTGACTGAAAAACTCGACTGAGGAACAACCTCCCAAGTTCCCTAAATTCAGGTTGCTATAGCGAGTTTTGCAGAATGGAGCACGATGATCATGGTAACCATAGTAACGCGTATAAAAAGGAGGTAACCGCACGCTGAATATTCGTTGGTGAGTCCTGAGACAAGGAATGACTAACCCGCCTTTGCCCTCCAAAAATTCAAAATTTGTGGGGTGGGACTCGGAAGGTCAAATTTTGCGATTTTAAAGTACTCTAGCCGCTCAAATATATATAAATTGCACTCGCACAAATCTCACCAAAGGTTTCGCGCGAAGTTCCAGCTTTTCAGAAAAATTAACTAATTTAAAAGACTAAACCGAATGTACAAGCAAAAATCTGAAATACCAATGAATAATAATGATTACAGGGTGTCCATTTACGTTAGGTACAAAAATAATTCTAACGATTAAGGCGTAAAAGAGCCATACCGTTAGATGTCAAAAGGAACACCATTTATCACTCATCCAGTGTCAAAAAGTTCTTTAATTAATACGAGCGAGAATGTATATACAGGTGCGGAAACAAATTAACCGAAAGTAAAATTTGAAAAACACCGTAAAAAAAGCAAATCCTCCAATTTTTTACCATATATATATATATATATATATATATATATATAAATTGTAGCAGAGAAGTGGTTTCATCTTGGTATTAAAATCAATCTATGATTAGTGTAATTTGTATAATTATATGATCCATCTGTCATTCTTGAAAAAAAAACACACACAAATTTGCGCATCTCTGCATAAGCGAGATGCCGACTTTTTTAAGTCCACATATCTAACAACTAATTAACCATTATTTACACTCTTTCTACATAACCAGAAATCTAGAATACAATTTTAGTACAACACGTACTGTACTCCGTTTACACGTAATAAGCTTAGCGACGAGACCTTAAAAGATAATCCCAAAAATTCCCTCAAAGACTGATGAACTCTGTAGGATGAAAGCCAGCGGAAATCTTCTCCTGACTGACAAGGGGCCAATGAGCCGTGGCCTGAACCTCATCCCTCGTACGAAGATGTCTGTCGACAAGCACGGAAGGGAGAAATTAATTTCAACATTTGTCACGCACTTTAAAAAGAAAGAAATAATTTCTTTTCTTACTAAATATTCCTTTGTTGTCGTTGCTATAAGAGGATTATATATAAATGATGTGCAAATGTATTTACGAGCATAGGATACACGAATTTTGTGTGTGTGTGTGTGTGTGTGTGTGTGTGTGTGTGTGTTTGATTCGTATACCGTCCAATATATATATATATATATATATATATATATATAACTGCAATGACACGCAGTGCAGAACACTCCTCTATACTTACGTCGTTTCTATATATATATATATATATATATATATAATATATATATATATATATATATATATATACAGGGTGTTTCAAAAGACACTCGTAAATGCATATATTTTCTATAGAAAAATCTTTTTGTAGGTTATGCATGGGAATTAAATAATGCAATATTTCTCTTTCCCCTTAGACGAGTTATCTCACACACACACACACACACACACACACACAGGTGAAAATACTTAATTGGAATGAGATCCTGACATCAAACAATGGTAACTACAAAATGACATTCCGCAGATTTCGAATTTTAGCTCGTTGTTGGGTGTGGAACATTCCGGAGATAAGGAAGATAAAAGAAAACAAGGTCGAAGCTGGTCTGCGGCAGTTCGTCACTAGGATATCAGATCAGATACACTGTACTTAATGAGAACCTTTCACATTTTTAAGCTGAATTTAGCAAACATTCCCATCTAGGGAGTTGTTAGTGTGTGTGTGTGTATAATAATCACTGGAGGTGCCTGTAATAGAAACTAACGAAAACTTAAATAAATTGAATATGGATATGGATGTTCTCTGGACTAGATTAATGCAGAGTATTGTTGCTTTCAATTGTGATGAAACATACAGAAGCCTCGTCAGTATTTTGACACCCTCTATTTGCTTGTCAATGTTATTGCCAGGTCCTTGTACCCTGGAATGGGGCGTATGTCGAAATGATGCTCCATGTGAAATGATGTTTAACTCTTCATACTATCACTTAAACTGTAGATGTATGCATCGATATAATATATATATATATATATATATATATATATATATATATATATATATATATATATATATCAGGGTGTAACAGAATTCGCGCGCACCATACGACAATTAAATACACTTGAATCTATGGTGCTTTCGTTAACTACCCAGCCATTATTCTATGGTGCGCGAATTTTGTTACACACACACACACACATATATATATATATATATATATATACTAGGTGAGGTACCCGGCGTTACCCGAGTTAATTGAATGCCCGGTTAGGTTAACTGAATGCCCCCAAAAAACCTCACCCCCCTTATGCAACTTGGGGGCTAACCCCCTCCCCCATTACCCCCACCCTTCCTCCATTACTGCCCGGGATAAATTTCACAAACAGACAGGCTAAACTACAGAAAAGAACGCAGCCGTGAAAATTTTGAGCTTCACATTGTGTCAAGATTTCTGATTCTGATCAGATATCCCCCAAGACCCCCCTGACCAAATAATTGAACTCACAATTACTGTCGGTTCAATTATTTGGTCAATAAAACTATAGAAACGAACACCGTCATGAAAATCTCGAGCTTCACATTGCCGCCCTAATACAAACAGACAGGTTGACCGACTCTGTGTTTACATTCCTCATCCCATAAGAGGTTCCCGTGCCAAATTTGGTAGCTCTAGGTCAAACTGTTTGCGCTTGCATAAAGGACAGACAGACAGAAAGGCGAAGATATATATATAATTTTCACAGCTCCTAATGTTATTAACACCTGTAAATTATAATTATTATTGTGACATAAGAAATTTTCTAATTTACGGGCCAACTTTAGTATATACTCGTATATTCAAAATAAATTTTATAAATTTTTCCAGCAAATTTAGAATAAGTTAAAAAGCTCAAACCTATCGAAGAATTTGTGATAAACCTTAATATCAATACGAAATCCTATTAGTATTAAATTAATGCCTAATATAATACTAAATTAAATAAGAAACTTAATTAAAACGAACTTAAAAAAAAATCTCAAAAACGAGACCACCTTCAAAGATAAACAAGGAGAAGTGGATTCGGGTCAGTTTCGTTAATCGCGTACGATACGAGGACCATTTTTCAGTGCAAGGCTTCGTTCGAGAAATTCGGTGTAAGCAAACTTATAATTATGGATTCTGTATACCATCAAACAATTTTGAGTTTCCATCCTTTATCATTCTTAAACACACACACACACACACACACACACACACACACACACACACAACAATAGAAAAGAATACAAACACTAAGTTCAATAGCCCCAATAATTTTAGTTCCACGGGAGTGTAATGTCTCAAAATGGTCATTATCTTATTATCCAATTATAGCGCACAATTAAAATATTTAACAAACACACACACAAAATATATATTATGTTACATACAGACTGTGCATGGAACAAGGAACTCCTCTGGGAAATTAAATCCATTATAAGTAATGGTAAATGACAAATACTATAGTTTTTCTTTTTCATGATGGAAGGCCAGATCCAGCTTTTGGAGAGGATCTACGGTTTACAGCTACACCTACCCTATTATATTCAGAACCTCAATATACGCAAGAAATTCGATGCATTCACGTCGGATTGAATACATCAAAGAAAAGGGGGTAACTATTGTATTTTTAGCCAAACACAAAACTTAAACCTCAATCGGGAATTTAAGCGTCCATTTCTCAAGGCACAAAACACGTCCGTTTAATGCTATACAACTCAAAATGATTCCCTGGAACGAGGAACTAGGCTAGGTGTAGCTGTAAACCATAGATCCTGTCCCAAAGCTGGATCTTATCTGCTTGGCAGATAGCTGGTAAGGAAGCTATATTTTGGGTCTCTCTGCGAGTAACCAGTTACCCACGTTCGGCCTTCCATCATGAAAAAGAAAAACTATAGTATTTGTCATTTACCATTATTTATTCGAACTATAGTGGATTTAATTTCCCAGAAGAGTTCCTTGTTCCATGCACGGTCTGTGTGTAACAAAAATTTCTCAGGGGACCATATATATATGAATGAAAATGAAATGAAAATGAAAAGGTTTATTGGCAGACTATAGTCCATATGACAAATATTATTAATATTAATTGTGAAAATCATCCCATATATATTATATAATATATATATATTTTTTTTAACTGCAAACAATACACACTATAATTAATGTAAAGAACGACGCTTGTGTAGAAGAACGTTCCGCACAAGATGAGGAGGGAGAACGAAAAAAAAAATATATATATATATATATATTTTTTTTTTGAGCATTTACAGTTATTATGTATTAAACTGTTACACTAAACATGATCTATATCCAGATTCTTTCTTAATTACAAGCCATTTAGAGTCAAACACTTTTCTAGAGATCTTTTCTTTGCGAGATGATAATGATAAAAATAATAATAATAATAATAATAATAATAATAATAATAATAGCTTTTAGGAAAGAAAATGGTCAGGATTAAAAATATATATTCTTTTTGTTCAAAATTACTTCATATTCAAGCAAGCAAACGCGTACGGGCGCACAATTTGGCTACCTTATGAAACCGCGGCATTTCCAACTGTAGATGGCAACATTTAATTAATCCAAATAACCAAATTAGCTTAATATATATCCTAAACTTAACTATACTAGTATGCCTTTTTTTTTTTAAGTGATATTTAACCCTCAACTGTCGTCGTTATTTATCGGTGTGACAAAATTAAACTGATTGAGGTTCCCCTGACCCCACGATACCATTTGAGAGTTAAGTCAAAATATACCACACACACACACAATATATATATATATATACAGGGTGATTCATATGTCTGAAGAAACTGGACATACTCTTATGTAGAAAGAGTAATACAAGCTTATGACAATGTTTTATTTTTAACATATTATTACAGAAGGCGTTCAAATTGTTCAGCTGGGGTCCTATGGGGACATTTGAAATCTGTTGTCTAGGTAGACAGACTCGGAACATTGGAAGATTTGAAAGCTTAAATAGATCTGGAATTGCAGTGAATTTCTGCTGAAATAATCAGAAGTGTTGAGAGAGGTTGCCAGTTACGAGTAATGAAGTGTCTTGAAGTTGAGGGTGAACAATTTGATCATCATTTAATAGCATGTTGAAAATAAAATAGTCAAAGTTATATTACTCTCTCCACATATTTCCAATGCCTCCAGACATATGAAACACCGTGTGTGTGTGTGTGTGTGTGTGTGTGTGTGTGTGTGTGTGTGTGTGTAAAGTTATTTGAGTGATTTTTTAAACGCGTGACACTTCAAAATGTTTATATATTTTTTTATTAACTTAAATAAAAGCATGAAATTTCTACTGTAACTTTTCTATACATGAGGAATTAGTCCTCTAGTACAAAACATTTTTAAAATGTCAGATGATTCGTATAAAAAGCCTGCATCTAGGCCATAATCTGTCAAACTGCATAAAACTCAAAGAAAACTCAACACGGAGAAAAATATTCAGTAGTTACGATATAAAACTCGAGATAAATCTATGTGAGAAAAATCTTCGTAACTCTATCTATCTAGATCTATAATTATGACTAACATACAGTATCTATAGTTTTAACCCACGATTATATCTATGCTATTAAATTAGAGGAAGCTTTATCTCCCTAACTTTAATACTACTACTAATAATAATACCTTTGAGTTAAATTTAGCAAATTTTATATAACTTATTTAAAATGTTAATGTATTTCCAAAGTATAATGATTAAAATCATTGTTATTATTATTATTTATAAATAGATTAAATATATATATTAACTGGGTCAGATATCTCGGAAAAACAAAAGTTTACTCAGTTTAAACATATCTTGCAAGGTCAGAAAGTATAACTAAAAAAAAAACCAGCTCACATTCTATCGATAAAGAACAAAAGACATTCAAAATTTATCGATCTGAAATGACAGATGTTCTTGACAAGTCAATGAAACTTGAAATTTAAAAGATCAACAACTAAAACGTGGGAACACGAGTGGACAGGAGTACATTGTTAAGCGAGTGTCCGAACGATAGAACGTGCAAAAACTTCAAATCGTAAAGTAATCGCCTTTTAACCTTACGAACCATTTTAACGCTTTGATTATACAGGGTGTCCCAGAATTAGCTATCTATTTCAATGAAATCGGACAAATTTTTTAAAAACACACTTTTATTTATGTTTATCATGTTTAATATGTGTTAAAAATGTATAAATTTCTAAATTTTTTTCATAATTTTATTTTCATAATTTTTTCATTATCTGGTCCAATGAAAGACCGTCTGAAGTCATAGAATGGCAGAGAGACTCTCCAAAAGTTAACGTGTGGCTTGGAATGACCAAATCCAAAATTTATGGCCCAGTCTTCTTTGCGGAAGCAGCTGTAACAGGTACCGTCTACCTTGATATGCTTCAGCAGTTTCTCGAACCACAGCTTCTTGATGATGGCATTCTTGATAATGTTGTTTCAACAAGATGGAGCACCATAAATTTTGGATTTGGTCATTCCAAGCCACAGTTAACTTTTGGAGTCTCTCTTTGCCATTATAGCTATGACTTCAGACGGTCTTTCATTGGACCAGATAATGAAAAAATTCTGAAAATAAAATTATGAAAAAAATTTAGAAATTTATACATTTTTAACACATATTAAACATGATAAACATAAATAAAAGTGTGTTTTAAAAAATGTCCGATTTCATTGAAATAGTTAATTCTGGGACACCCTGTATATAATTTTTTTAAAAAAGGCTCATTTCGCAAGCCCAACTTGAGAAAATCCGCTCGATAGGTCGATACCCAGTGGGTATTTTAATCATAATAAATTAAGAGACTGAGAACGCACAGCAGCAATTTCTAAAGTTTTATTTATACAAGATACGAAACACAATCATATTATAAGATGTACTTTCAAACGGTATAGATCATAACGATGCTGAAGGAGATTTTATACAGTACAGATTAGGAGATAAACCCCTTGTGTGTGTGTGTGTGTGTGTGTGTGTTTTATAATCTTACCGCTAACCTGCCCTCCCGATCCACAATTTTGAACTGCCCGATCTTGCACCCAATCCCCCATTTTATTACGTTCCCATGCCCCCACCTGACCGCAATCAAAGACGAATAAAAGAGAGAAAGATAATAAAAGATTAAAGAATATAAGAACAATAAGAAAATAGGACAATGAAGCGATAAGAGAATAACAGCGTGAATAATGCTCTCGAAAACTAAATAATAGCTCGAAGGGTTGGCGAGAAAGTCCAAATAGAGAGAATATATACGAGTGGGGATTATAGATATTAAAAGCAAAAATTCAAATCAAAATATATCAAAAGGCGTTTATTAAAACACACACACACAATTTATATATATATATATATATATATATATATATATATATATATATATACAGGGCCGGATCTAGAACTTGCGAGGCCCTAGGCAGATCTAGAAATTGCGAGGCCCTAGGCCTATATATATGAAAATATGGAGTTAATTATCGGTACTATAACAGCAATTACTGTAGAATCCCGCATAGATAGAACTATGCCAGCACTTAAAAATTAAACCAAACCAAAATAATCACGCATGGAAATTGTATAAGAAATATAAATAAACCATACAAATAAGTATAAATTATAATATGAATCAAGATTTGTATCGAAAATATAAGACAATGATTTCTAAGATTTATATAATATTATAGGTAATGACTTTCCATAGTATACAAACGCTTTTCATATGTGATGTATAAGAGATGTTGACATTTCATTTTTTATAATAGTGAGCGATCGACTTATCAGGCTAAATATTAATGCTTTAATATTTGGTTCAGATGCTCCTTGAATATTACAGCAATGCTTTTCTACTTTTCTTCGAGCTAAACTCTTCAATTAATTGAGAATAATCTAATGAACTTGTTATATCGTTTTCTATTGATAACATGCTAATGATTGCAATCTCGCTTGAGACATGGTGGAACGCAAATATGTTTTAATAAGTTTGAGACGCGAGAAACTTCTTTTAGCCGATGCAACAGTAACTGGGATGGTTAATACTATTCGAAGTGCAACATAAACATTAGGATAAATCTCACTTAGTTGTTTTTGCACTATATAAACAAGGGCATTTCCGAGATCTGTTTTCTCAGGTTTAAACCTGCAAAGTACTTTAAGTTCTTCATAGAGTTCTAAATCACTAATATCACTTGAACAGAATGCGCAAGGTGCGAGGCCCTAGATATAATAATATATATATATATATATATATATATATGTGTGTGTGTGTGTGTGTGTGTGTGTACTGAATTTAAACTGATGAATAAACTTTATTGAAAAAAAAGTTTTACAATTTTTGTTTAATGTAAATAATTGTGAAATTTAACTATTTATTTTATTTGGCCCTTAAGCATTTGGCTTTACTGGGCTCTTAATTAAAAATCAAAGTTATTAATATATAAATTATGAATAGGAATTATTAATTAGAGTATACAGGGTGACCCGTTTGGGTATGGATAAAATAAAAACGCTGAGAAAATCTACCGAGGTGATACAGCGCTCATCTGTTGCACGTGTGGTCCTAAAATGTGGGAGTTTGTAATAGGCTATGCCATCCGCTGCCAGACGTACGAGCGCCATCTACTGTCAGACTTATGAGACATATGCTAGTTTCGAAGATGGCGACGAATGCACAACAACGTGCGAAGTGCGTCATTTGGTTTGCTAAGTTTGAGAGTGTGACAGCGGTACAGCGTGAGTTTCGCCGTGTGTATGATGTTCGAAAAGCTCCTAAATACGACTCCATAGTGCAGTGGTACTGCACATTTGAAGAAACGGGGCTTATCACTAAACCACATGCAGGTGGTCGTAAGAATTAGCCTCTCGTTATGACCTCTGTCGTGTCCAGAAGGGGGGAGTCATGTTGAAGATTAATTAGGTTTGTCACAATCTACCATCTTTGTGGGCATTGTTTGCCAAATATTAAACTATACACAATGTTACTGTTTCCGTTTCACATCAATTTTATTTTATCCATACCCAAACGGATCACCCTGTATATTAATCTTAACCCTTTCATGCCATATGGGCGCAAATGAGAGCATCAAATTTTATGAGATTTTAGTCATTCTGGAGATATAACAAGCGTTTTTTGTGGCATGAAAAGTAAACGAAAATCAGGTATGAAAAAGGGTTAAGTTATTATTATAGATATAAAACAAATACAAAGTCATTATTGAAGGTATGACACCAATATTATACAAAGAAATCAATATTAGACACGAGAAATGAACAATAACGAGTAATGTACATTTAACCCTAGATTTTTATTAGTATTTCATTATTAATCGAAATTTCAACTTGGTTTTAAACGAATTTACATTCCCGATATCTTTCATATTACCATTTAAGTCACTCCATAGTTTCAGTTCAATGAAAATGTCTTCATCTCAAAAATTACCCAATCTAAATTGAGGAGTAACTTGTTTTCATCTATTAGGTCATCCCATAAGTAATGTCGTTTTTTTACGATAGATTAAGTTTAAACTAGTCCTACTCGGTTTAAGCATAAATATTCTGAAGGTTATATCTAAGAGGAGATCTATCGTGTTTCGCTACATACTTTACAGACCTTGACCAGTGAAGACGTGTGTTTTGCTTTATGTGAACCCCTCATAAACATGGCGGTATCAGACGAGCATATCAGGCATATAATGCTTTACGAGTTCAGAAAAGGGAATAGTGCTACTGAAGCAACGCGAAACATTCAGGACGTTTATGGCAACGATATTCTGCATGTAAGGAAACGTCAAAGATGGTTTCAAAAGTTTAGGAATGGTGACTGCTATTTGACAGATGCAGCACGCTCTGGACGCCCTGCTGAGTTTGATGATGACCCGCTGTTAGCCGCACTTGAAGACGACTGTTCAACAACTGTCGAAGAATTGGCCTAGAAACTCAATTCATCCCCGTCTACCATCCATCGACATTTGCAACAACTCGGGGAAGTGCCTAAGTTAGGAAAATGGGTGCCACATGAATTGTCGGTCGACAATCTGAGGGTGCGGGTAAACATTAGCACAGCTCTTCATTCCCGTGAACTCCAAGATCCGTTTTTGCACCGTTTAGTGACTGGTGATGAAAAATGGATACTGTACCAGAATGTTAAGCGCCGTCGACAGTGGGGTGTGCCGGAGAACCAGCGACACCACAGCCAAAACCAAATCTTCACCCTCGGAAGGTGTTGCTTAGTGTTTGGTGGGATAAAGGCGGTGTAATACACTTTGAAACCTTACCACACAACCAAACAATCACCGCTCAAGTCTACTGTCAACAACTGGATCGATTGAACACTACACTAAAAGAAAAGAGACCTTCTTTGGTTACTCGGAAAGGAATAGTGTTCCACCACGACAACGCACGTCCTCATACCGCTCGGATCACTTCCGCAAAAATTGAGGAGCTTGGGTGGGAAAAACTTCCACATCCTCCAGACCTTGCGCCTTCAGATTATCATCTCTTCAGGAGTCTGCAAAACTATCTTAACAAGAAACAGTATACTTCTTTAGATGACCTGCACACCAGTCTTTGTACGTTTTTTGCCTCAAAACCGCCTGAATTTTATAAACATGGCATTGAAAAGCTTGTAGGACGTTGGCAGAGTGTCATTGATTCCGATGGAAAATATATACTAGATTAAAAAGTTTTAGTTGAGTTTTTTTTGTCCTTCAAATTCCGAGCTAAAAAACGACATTACTTATGGGATGACTTGATATTTCTCGCCTGATATGAGTGGATTTCTTGACGAGTTACAAAATATTTATTTACCCATTG
The DNA here is from genome assembly GCA_023014485.1 of Bathynomus jamesi. NCBI lineage: Eukaryota > Metazoa > Arthropoda > Malacostraca > Isopoda > Cirolanidae > Bathynomus > Bathynomus jamesi. The sequence goes on from JAJOZX010001009.1 coordinate 274,432, forward strand.
CGAGTTAATGATTTTCTTACACTCTTAAATAAAAATTAAATGTCCCAATTTGATTAAATCATTGAGCTTTAGCAGTTTTAGCTCTTTAAATAATGCACTAGAATGATTATGGAAATCAGCATCAGATAATAACCTTGTTGTTTGTTTTTGGATGACAAAAATGCTGTTTAAAGCGTTGTTAGCGGAGTTTCCTCAAACAAAGGTGCAGTACATTATACAAGGAAGAACAAGGGTATGAGAGAGAGTTAATCAAACCTGTTTACGGACTACATTTCTAAGTTTAAACATTATAGCAACGCTCCTTGAAATCTTTTACTGGGATATAATTTACGTGATCACTCCGCTGCAAATTCTTGTCTAGCATTATACCAAGAAATTTTGTTAAATACATTCCTTTACAACGATTTCATCAACGCTTAGTTTATGAAGATACGCATGAACTTTGTTTTACTGGTATTTAGGAAGTTTATTGATGGAAAACCATGTCATTATATTGATAAATTCTGATTTAAGTATATTCTAAGCTGAATTAATATCTTTGCAAGAAAAAGACAGTTATATCATCCGCAAACATTAAGAAGTTAAGTACGAGTATATCAGATAAGCGTGGAAGGTCATTTATATATAATAAAAATAACAGTGAACCTAAACCTCAGCCCTGTGGTACACCATATTTGAGAAACATTTTATTTGGGCGGACCTTATTTACTGATACCAATATTATTTCTTTGTTCTCTTTAGCTATCCAGTACCTATTTGCATTTTCCATACGATTTAAAATAGTCATTTCCATTGTTTTATTAGTACAGAAGTCATATTAACTTGAAGATAATAAATTGTAGGATTCTAAATATAGCTGCATTCTACTTTTTACAATTTTTTCAAGAACTTTGCTGAACATAGATAATGAACACACCAGCCTGTAATTAATTGCTAGTGCAGGATCACCCCCTCCCCCTTAAAAAGTGTGTGTTATACAACCAATTTTTAGCATTGATAGGAATATTCCTTTGGAAATACTTTGATTGATAATTTTAGCCAAAGTTACAGATATCTAATCTATAACAGTTTAGGTACAGGAATGTTATCAATATTATTTTTTGTATTTTTTAATTTATCCACAATATCCCGGACCTCAATAGAGGTAGCAATAACAAAAGGTTAATTTACGTGCGCGCGCGTTGATACAGTTCACATTATGGCAGAAAAATAAGTGTATACAGACTATTAATATTTATTCTCCAATTTTAGTATTAAATACTGAAACACAAGAAATGAAGGCTCATGGACAGCATCCTGAAGAGCCCTACTTTCAATCGAAAGAACATCTCAAACTTCCCCGAGAGTTCTTTGTTCTGAAGAACGTCACACATGTGACAAAAGCATTCCGTGAAAAGGGCATCTTACGACTTATGAATGCAGAAAGAAGTGTCTCAAGTGAAAAAATATATATATATATATATATATATATATATTATATATAAACTGCAAAGAACACGCAGTATAATTAACGTAAAGAACGACGCTTGTCAGAAGAACATTCCGCGCAAGATGAGGAGGGAGAACGAACAAATGAAAAAATGAGGTAACCACCCGGGAATCGAACCCGGGATCTTCCGATTGCCGGTCAGATATGATAACCATTACACCATGGGCCTCACTCGATCAGAAGTCGTAATTCTCCTACATACGCGCAGAAACAAATGCCCCGAGGGGGGCACCTCCCGCATGCCGCACATATATATATACACATTTTCAACTGCAAAGAACACGCAGTATAATTAACGTAAAGAACGACGCTTGTTAGAAGAACATCCGCGCAAGATGAGGAGGGAGAACGAACAAATGAAAAAATCTTGCGCGGAATGTTCTTCTAACAAGCGTCGTTCTTTACGATATATAATATATATATATATATATATATATATATATATATATATATATATATATATATATATATATATATATATATATATACAGGGTGTCCGAGAATTATCTGTACAATTTTTGGCTGTTATTAAAAGTCAACCATGAAGTGTAGAAATTCCAGTGTTTTCCCATTTTACAGAGAATATCATTAAGTTTTTTCTGATACCAAGTTTTGACAAATTTTTTAGAAATTCCAATGTGTCCGAACATTATCTGTACAATTTCATCTTTTAATAAAATTCTTGATAACACGTAAAATTCTTAAACAAGATTATTTAGAATCTGTATTTTCAAAAGTTTCTTTTATTAAAGTAACGTTGTTACAAACATTCGATATGTGCACCATTAGTGATTCGCAAAACATCCAATCGATACTCCAAATGTTGCCATGTACGCTGCAGCATATCCACATCAATTCGCTCAATAGCAGCTGTGATTCTTGCTTTTAAATCATCAATGTCTGTCACCCGCGTATATTTCTAAAAAACTTGTCAAAACGTGGTATCAGAAAAAACTTAATGAGATTCTCTGTAAAATGGGACAACACTGGAATTTCTACACTTCATGGTTAACTTTTAATAACAGCCAAAAATTGTACAGATAATTCTCGGACACCCGGTATATATATATACTGTATATATATATCAGGGGCGGCTTCTTAATGAATGCAATGCATGCGTAAATAAAATACTCAATGAATTTAAAATTATTATTTAAGTTAAAAAATAAAGTTAAAATTATTATTTATTATTTAATCTCTTGATGGCAATTATTATTTAAGTTCATCATTTAAATGTGTTCTAGTCGATTTTTTTATAAATATTCAGTTTTAGGTTTTCATTAAAAATAGCTTAAAGATTTTTTTTATGAATTTATTTACTGAAAATCTAAACTGAATACAGTATTTATTTTCCACAGGAGTAAAAATCACCGATTCGAAATAGAAAACAAAGGCGTAACCCGAGCCAAAGGACGAGCAATATTGACCTTTATGTACAAGTAGTTGAAATAACAATTACTTTCTCCGTTATTTTTCACATTTTTGGAATGCATTTATTAAAATTGTATTTATGAATGTAAAAGTGCATTAATATTAGTAATATTCTACATGAAAATGAAAAATTAACATGTTTTAATGATATCACATTCTGACGGCGTAATCAATCTGAGTAGTGATTTCACGAATAATAAAACAATGGAAAAAGAATCTTATGCTTTTATTTATAAGAACTATAATTGCATGGTGACTGTAGTTTGAAAATCAAATCTGCAAAAAGTGGCATCATTTTCGATTGTAGAGTTACCAATTAGCGCATTTGTTTAATTTTCCAACTTAGTTTTACTTCAGACTTAATGATAAGTTGTGAATTTGTGATTAATCTTTGTTGATAGCGTATTAACTTTTTATCTTTTACGTACAGTGATGCAAATATTTGTGTAAGTGACTAATTGTATAAATTATTTATTTAGATGATAAATTACCCCTTTAGCAATGGCTGATGATCCAGATTTTGATATAATTCATGAATTGAAAACGAAACCATTTCAAACGCTCACTTTTGATGAAAAAAAGCTTCTAATACGCAATGGAAAGCCTACCCCAAAAATAAATTTGACCAAAGTGAACAAAGGATTTATAAGAAAATTTAACTACCAACTTTATGATAGTGTCCGTTGGTTGTGTGGTAGTAATATAACAAACAAACTCTACTGTTGGCCATGTATATTATTTTCAAGAGAAAATTCTGTGTGGAGCGAAGTGAATAGAGGCTACGAAGATTTAAATAACATACATACGGCAATTTCACGTCACGAAAAAGCAGTAAGTCATATTCAAGCACATTTTGATTTGAAACAATTTGGAATAAGTCGAATTGACTTGGCACTTGACAAACAAAAGGAAGTTGCTATTAGTAAACACAATGAAGAGGTATTGAAAATAGAGAAATTTTAAAGAGACTAATCAGAATAACGTGTTTATTAGGAACACAAGAACTTGCATTTCGTGGTCATGATGAAAGTGAGTTATCTGAAAATAGAGGAAACTTCATCGAGTTTGCCCATTGTTTAGCTGAGTATGATGAAAAACTGGAAACGCATTTAAAGGGTGCTACAGTTTTTAAAGGACTATCTAAAACAATACAAAATGATATAATAGACTCAGTAAGTTCTGTACTTTTACATGAAATAAAAATGAGCTTGCAAAATGCAAGCATGTTGCAGTTCTTTTGGATGAAACTTCCGATGTTAGTTGTTGTTCACAACTTTCTACCGTTGTGCGTTACGTCAATGCGAATGGAAACATTTGTGAACGATTCTTAGGATTTACTAATGTAAGTGAAGGTAGAAGTGCTAACGATATATCCGCGTTGGTGTTGAAGGAATTAAATGAGTTGGGTTGTTTAAAAAAGTTAGTCGCGCAATCATACGATGGTGCTGCAGTTATGGCAAGCGAACTTAATGGTGTTCAAAAAAAGGTAAAGGATTCTGCCCCAGAAGCTCTTTTCATACATTGTTACGCTCATAAGCTTAACCTTGTATTAAGCCAAGCAGTTTCACACATTTCTAAATGTAACTCATTCTTTTCAATGTTAGCCAGTTTATCATCATTTTTTAGCAGCTCTACAAAGCGAACAAACTTGCTTGATAGTATAGTTGGCAAACGCTTTCCTAAGCTTGCTCCGACAAGGTGGAATTACTCTTCTAGATTAGTTGAAACTGTCAAAGAGAATAGACAAAGTTTAAAGAGTCTTTTCGATTATATTCAAGAAAATCCAAAGATGTTTGATGATAAAACAAAGAATGAAGCAAGAGGTTTATCTGTAGCGTTGGACTCTTTTGATTTCAATTTTTTATTGAAAGTGTTTTCTAAATTTTTCCATTAACTGAGTATTTGTTTAAAATTTTGCAAAACAAATCTATGAACATCATTTTTGGCTCGAATACGGTTGAAATCACAATATCCAAAATTCAAGAAATTAGAGATTCGATGTTCGATGAAATATGGAAAACCGTTGTTGAAGATTTTGGTTTTCCTTCCTCAAGAAAAAAAAGTAGCACCCCAATAGAGACGAGCTACCGACAAGTCTACTTTGAACTTTGTGATAATATCATTGAGCAAATGAAAGAGCGATTTAAGTCCCTTAAAAATATGGAATTCTTAGAGCTTTTGGCTCCCAATAAAGTAAAGCCCTATGAACTATATTTTCCGGAAAAGGCTTATCAATCTTTGAAAAGTAACTACAGTTCCTTTTTCGATTTTGTTCTCCTGAAATCAGAATTAACTGTCTTTCTCTCACAAATTTTTTGGTCAAAATGATATTCATGAACTTCACAAATATTTACTGAACAATGAAATGATTGAAGTATTTCCGGAGATACATTCATTTATAAATTTAATCTTAACTTTGCCAATTACAACTTCGTCCGTTGAAAGATCTTTTTCGGCGCTAAAAAGAATAAAAACTTACTTAAGAAATACGCAAGAGCAGGCAAGGTTATCGAATTTAGCCTTAATTTCAATTGAAAAGTCTTTCCTCAAAAAACAAATGGAAAAAAGAGAAGACTTTATAACAAAGTCATTGAACAATTTTGCAGAAAAACAAGAAGAGCCGAATTTCAGTTTAAATAATTTTAGGAATTGAACAAGGTAAGTAATAAATAAATGCTTTAAACCAATAATATACAATTTAATACTGTATATTCCAGTGCTTCATGTTTTTAATAAACTGGTGGTATCTTGTAAGTCATAATTGTCAATGTTTTATGGTTGGGATATGGGCATAAATTTCTCAAACATTATTTGTTCATAATAATTATTCCTATGCTTTGTACTGGTCATAGCATTAATATAATATTGGTTCTATCCTCGGTTACTACATAACTCATAAGAATACCATAAAAGACAAAATACAGCTTATCTAATATGTACTACACTGTAATGCATGTGACTGCATGCATAAGTAAAATTACCACGAGCCGCCACTGATATATATATATATATATATATATATATATATGGGAATGTACTCAGAATGGTCCCCTGAGTTTTTTATGATACACACAGACAGTGCATGGAACAAGGACCTCTTCTGGGATAATTAAAGCCACTGTAGTCCGAATAAGTAATGGTAAATGACAAATACCATAGCTAGCATCATGAAAAAGAAAAACTATGGTATTTGTCATTTACCATTACTTATTCGGACTACAGTGGATTTAATTATCCCAGAAGAGTTCCTTGTTCCATGCACTGTCTGTGTGTATCATATATATATATATATATATATTTTTTTATTTTCAATCCGTGTTAAACGATTAAGCTGAGAAAAAACTGGATCTAAATTAAGTTAAATCTGGATTATAGGTACGCTTATAAATCCATTAAGATTGGGATAAGATAGTGTTTAAAGTGAAAATGGACCACATTGTAAGGTTAAAATGAATTAGAAGATTAATATAAGTGAAATATGACTTTATAGGATAAAGCTGGATTAGTATAAGGAGGAAATACAGATAAAGATGAAGTACGAGTAAGGCAAAAAAATAAGCAAATTATTGGTAAATGTTTTCAGTAGTGATGGGACGATTAATCGGAATCGGAATCGAGAATCGGAAGAATCGAGCATTTTTCAGGAATCGGAATCGGAATCGAGAGAATTGCACCATGATTTCCGATTCTTAAAACGATTCTTTAACTTTTAATTGAACCAGTTTTGCAATGTAAACTTTAAAATTTAAATGAAAGAGGATAACAAATTTTATTTTTATTGTATTGTAGCTATACATTAAAACATGTATATCCATGATGTGTAATCAAGAAGATTAAAATGAATTGTTACAACTTACAGTTGATTTTTATTTTTAAACCAATCTATTATAATTTATAATTTATATTACCATACTCATAATGTAAATAGTTAATCTTACCAGAGTAAAATATGACAATTTCCAGAAAAACAAGTATAGAATTATATTTAAAAATATTGAGAATCGGAATCGGAATCGAGAATCGTATCGGAATCGAGACTTTTTAGTGGTATCGGAATCGGAATAGTTACAAATTTTGGTATCGTCCCATCACTAGTTTTCAGTGAACCAAAGTCCACAAAATAATTTTTTAAATGAAACAAACCTATATCAAGCAACTTCCTTTACGGAGGTCATGTGATAATTTATTATATTTTTAGCATCCAGAAGAGGCTGTTAATTGACATTTAACACAAAAGCAGTTAATAAAATTTTAAACCCAACATTTAAGACGCGCGTTCTAACATCTTTGTTAAGCTTGTATTTTAATTCAATACAAGTGTGTTTAATGTTAGCCATATTGTTTTAAAATTTAACAAGATTTAACAAGGCATTTTTGTATTATTTAAAGCTGTATTAACGTTTTCATTAACTTAATTATGAATGTTAAAATGTTAAATTGTTCGTGACAAATGCAAAAAACCACTTTTTTCTAGGTGAAGGTTAAAATATGATGATAAAACCCCACTCTAATAGACAGTTTATTTCCACAACAGTTTCGATGCCCACTGGCATCCTCTTCGGGTGGATACAGAAAAACGAACTCTGTCTATTAGAGTGGGTTTTTATTATCACGTTCGTGACAAAACGGAACAATCGAAATTAGGCAAAACAAACATTTTGTTGAACTTGCTCAGGGACCCACATCTCATGCTACCAATTTACTCATACAAGACCCGCCATAAATTATTGTACAGTTTCATTTAACCATTACATTTAATCCTACACTAACTTATAGAACACCCTGTATATATAACAAAGTCATTATACACCCCGAAGGCGTATACATCAGAATGAATCTCGTTCAAATTATTAAAGAAATAATTCCATGACACAAATTCATAATTCAATAGCGATATTAATTTAATAAAAATTATCGTGCTCATTCAGTACATGAACACAATTAAAAATAACGGTTGGCAACTGTTTGATTTAACTCTTACATCTGGCAGATAAACGATGCAAGGAAATTTTCTCTTTATATACACGCATCGCAGGGGTTTAATTAAAGTGCATATATAAATGTAAGATCAACCTCCATTCTGATAGCCTTGGTGTTGCTGTATAGAATATAAAGCACGCACAAAACAAGAGTCGGGGGGAAAAAAAACATTTTTTACAATTCCTTTTCTTCAAGGCCAAACTGGAAAAGAAGGTCTAGAAAGGCCAAATTTTTTTTTTTAAATAAAAAGAATATAAAAATTAGTTTAATGATGTAAATGTATATATCTTTAGGCAATATGTACAGGGTCATCCATAAAGCAGTATAAAAATAGCCATTAAATGAAACCCAACATTGACACACGCACATTTTATATTTATTTATATATATATATATATATATATATATATATATATATACACCCCTGATTTACGCGCCCCCATTTGTGCAGTTTCGGATTAACGCGGTCCAAAAAATATTCAATTATTTTTTATAAATAAATAAAAAGGCACTGGTGGTTAAGAAGCCAGCTCCAAGAGACCCTAATGGAGGGTGTTATTTTTTTATTTATTAAATGTTATTACTAATTTTTACAGACGAGTTTAGGTATTTAATTATTATTATATTTTGACAGATCATTATTACTATTTTATTTTATTTTATTTAAATTTTTGGGGTGTCTTTGGGTTGGGGGCCCCCGTATTTAGCACATTGTGCATTAGCAAATTCCCCCAATTTACGCGGAATTCATTTTAGGGAGGTACAGGAACGCATCTACCGCGTAAATCGGGGGATTACTGTATATCGATGCATTCATAGTTCAAGTAGAAGTATTAAGCTTTTCAGATCCGCTCATTTAAGGGTACGAACAGTTCGCAGCAGCATTGTCAAGCAAATAGGGTGAGGGGGGGGGGGTAAAATGTACTGACGATGTTTCCGTACGTAGGTCATCACCAGTGAAAGCAACAATGCTCCGTGTTAGCCTTGTTCAAAGAACATCCAAATACGTAGTCGCCTTCGAGCTATTTTCGTTAGTTTATGTCGCAAACACCTCCAGTTATTGTCATATACGAATACATTTTTTATATATATATATATATATATATATATACCTCGAACCTTCGGGGAAACATTTATAAAATACTGAAATAGAATTCTATAATATATGTTCCTATTAAATTCTTCCGCTAAGACGTATTCGGTTGGAAAAAAAAAGTTTCTACAGTCAATGAAAGAAAAGAGAAATAATAAAGGAAAAAAATTATTAGTAAATAAATAGGAAATGGTTAAAAATATCGAACATGTAGGCGTATTTTAATGCAAATAAACACTTGAATCAACAGGATATATAGAGTGTAAAGATGGTTTGAAGATAGCAGTTGTGCAAACTATCATAATTACCTCACAGCAATATCGTATGAAACAAAAGACACACACACACACACACACACATATATAGACAGGGTGTCCGGGCTTAAATGGCAATAAAATACATTTATAATGTTTTATTTTATTGCATTGAAGCCCGGACACCCTGTGTGTGTGTGTGTATATATTATATATATATATATATATATATATATATATATATCTATATATATGATCCCTACAAACCGACATAAACGAATCTACAAGTAGACGGAAAACAACACTATGAAGTTTAACACCGAGAAATTTCAGCTGTTACGGTACGGAAAAAGTGAAGACCTAAACTCCATGGAATATTATACCCCAAATGGACAGAAAATTCGGAGAAATTTCAGAGCAAAAGATTTAGGGGTTGTAATGACAGATGATGCGAAATTTGAAACACAAAATAAGATAGCAGTAAACAGAGCAAAGAGAATAACGGGACATATATTGAGAAACTTTAAATGAAGGGATAGGAATGTAATGATTCCTCTACTGAAAACCCTGATCATACCCAAATTGGAATACTGCTCGGTCCTAACATCCCCATATAAAAAAGAAGATATTAGACAGCTGGAAGGGATCCAGAGAAGCTTCACAGCGAAGATCAACGGGTGCAAAGAAATAACTTACTGGGAAAGGTTACGCGAACTAGACCTATATTCACTGGAAAGGAGAAGAGAGAGATACACCATTATTTACACTTGGAAAATAATGGAGAAACTAGTCCCTAATCTTACTCTGAACCCCATAACTCCCCAAAGAACGGTGCAAAGTAGAAACGGTAGACTGTGTCGTATTCCCAAATTAAAGGCGAGACAGTGAACATCCTTAACCCTGAAAGAAAATAGTTTTGAGAGAGAACCAAAACTGTTTAATCAGCTGCCCAAAGACCTAAGAAACACGAAGGGAGTTGCAGTGGACATCTTCAAAAGAAGACTAGACGCCTGGCTCAAAACAATCCCGTGAGCCTGGCGTACCTGGCTATGTGAAGTGAAGAGTACAAGAAACCAACTCACTACTTCACCAGGCCAACTCGAGAGGAGGGGCGACAAGCTTGACCTTCGCGAAATGAGGAATCATCGCGCGGAACCTTTGTAAGGTTATATAACCATGGTTAATCTTGATTTTGCTTCCGCAAGAATTGTTCATTTTGACGGTCAAGCTTGTCACTCCACCTTAGACCTACAGTTTAACGTGGAATCCGAACCACGTCCCACCAGAAGCCCAGCGTCTTAACCACTAGACTACCCAGGGTAACCATTTATCTACCAACCAATTTTTTTTATTGTGTGGAAGGATGAACAGCTGGGTTTTGCCGCGCACTACCTGCCCTCACCGGGTTTCGATCCCGGGTCCGATGGATTCGTAGTCAGCGATGCTGACCACTACACCACTGAAGCACATATATTATTATTCTTATTATATATTTACTTTAATCATTTATTTACGGTATTTCATTTATCTTTACGTAATAAGTATACCTACAATTGTAAAGATGAAAGCCGTTAAATATACAGTATATACAAAAGTAGTTAGATTCGTATACATAATATTATATATATATATATATATATATACACATATATATATATCATATATATACATATATATATATATATACATATATATATATATACATATACATATATCGGGTGGTCCGAAAAAATGACGCATTTTTTAAAAATTAATATCTCAGTAACCCCCTTCCTTATCATGACAATTTTTATATGCAAGATACTTTCAAACTTCTTTTTTTGAATGCAAGAAACGGAATTCTGATATCTTTTATAGTTTTCTCGCAATTAACAAAAGTAACAACATGGGTCAAAAAAACGAATATCATGAGAAAGGAAAAATTTAATCAGAAATTTAACTAATTAATTTACAGTAAATGATCGATTGGACCACCACTCTGTTGACACACTAATCTAAGTCTTTTCTTCCACACAAAAATAATACTTCTTACTTCATTAATGCCAATTTCTTGCCAAGATTCAAGTATTTTACTTTTTAATTCTGATTCGGTGAATTTTTCTCGTCGACCTCGGTAAACCTTCTTTTTTAGTAACTCCCAAATTGAGTAGTCCATAGGATTACAATCTGGGCTTTGTGGTGGCCACTCATTTTTCGTTATTAATTTTGGTGTATTGCTAATCAGAAACGACTGTGTGGCGTAGCTTGTATGCGACGGTGCTCCATCTTGTTGAAATATGAAATCATTTTCTTGATACAGGCGACGACAATCCGGCAACAATTTTGTTCTTAAAAGTTCAATGTAATTTGCAGAATTCACCTTTGTCTTTTCAGTTTCAATAAAATGAACATCTGTCTTGCCATTCCAAGAGACCCCTCCAGATATCATAACCTTTTTGGAGAATCTTGACGTTTCATGATACAATCTGTTTATTGAAATGTCACACTTTTTACCACGCCCGTAGACATCATTTTGACGGTTTCGCGGAATTTCTAGAGTGAAATCTTTTTCATCCGTGAAGACTATCTTTTTAATATCAACGACAGAGAAATTATCAAGTAACTTTCTGCACCTTGTTTTTCTTTTATCCTTAACAGTATCACTTTTTCTAGAAGATACTATTCTTTTGAAGGCTTTTAGTTTTTGTGCTTTAATTATTCGGTGTACAGAAGTCTTTCCAATATTCAAATGTTTAGCAATTGTTCTTTGTGACGAATGACTTCCTGGTTTATCTTCTTGAGAGCAGATTTTATCGTTGATGTAATCCACATTTTCTGGAACCGAAGCTGTTTTAGGTCTACCGCTTCCTGGTTTTCTGGCAGTACTTCCCGATTCGCGAATCTTCTTTAAGAGTCTTTCCACTGCACGCCTTTTCCACTTTTTGCCGGGAAACTCTTGCAATAACCTTCCAGTCTTCCATCCTTTTTCACAGTAACAATTTTTAATGAGAATACGATCTTCCTCTGACAACATCATTAAGGGTACTGACGAATTGTTAAAAAATAAAAATATCCACAATTTGACTTGTTCATTCCTGAGAGTTTTGTAATAACTTGCAAAAATATCGCATGATATCGTATAAAAAACGGATATTATATTGCGATTTTTGTTTTTTTGACCCATGTTGTTACTTTTGTTAATTGCGAGAAAACTATAAAAGATATCAGAATTCCGTTTCTTGCATTCAAAAAAAGAAGTTTGAAAGTATCTTGCATATAAAAATTGTCATGATAAGGAAGGGGGTTACTGAGATATTAATTTTTAAAAAATGCGTCATTTTTTTCGGACCACCTATACATATATATATATATATATATATACATATAACATATATATATATATATACACATTTTTTCTTTTCAGTTTTACGGCCGATTCGTACCTAATACACACATATATATATATATATATATATATATATATATATATATATATATCAAACAAACTATAAATAAAAAAAATATTAAAACGCAAGAAATGAAACCGAGAAATGCAAAATGCAAGAGCCATATTACAAAAAAAAAAAAATTCCTCTGTCATTATAAGCATTGTTTTCAAAGATATGTATTGATTTGACACGCTGCATTTAGTAAGCATTGTTTTCTTTTAAATTAAAAAGAATCGGTACGTCAATCGTGGCTGATACACGTCAATCGACGCTAATTTAGGTTATAACCAACGCTAAAACAACGCACGTCAGTCGATGGTAATACACGCGAGACGACGCTAAAATACATTTTTTTCGCTCGATTTCTTCAACGGAAAAGAACTAATAACAGAAAAAAATAAATATGAACTTTATTTACGACTGTCTGTGAGCTCATATTAAAATAAGTATAATGTAAATGTATACGCCCTTAAGTATAATTGTATCTTACCACCCCAGCAGATCAGATGCCACAAAATATTCATATATCGTACCTGAAAAGAGAAAAAAAAACTGTATAAATACAAAGTCAACATCACACACACACACACACATATATACAAACCGTGGTTTTGCTTCTGTCCGAATTGTCCATTCTAACGAAGGTCAAGCTTGTTGTTTGACTTTAAACCTACAGTATAGCCAAACGCGGAATTCGAACCACGACAACCACGTGTGATCGGAAATTACAAAGTCCTCACCCAGACTCGATAGCACAACTTCCTGATCAGCAGCCCAACATCCTAAGCACTAGGCTATTCAGGGTACCCATTTATCTACTAACCAATTTTATTGTATGGAAGGATCAACAGCTGGATGAACTGCGTGCCACTTGGCGTCACCGGTAATCGAACCGAGTGCCGGTGGATTCATAGTCAGCGATGGTAACCACTACACCATATTTTATATATATATATATATATATATATATAAAAATCGTGCGTATCTTTTTATACGTTCGCCCAAACTCTTCGGCCTCCGTCGTGACCAATGGCGTAACACCGCCTCCCGTCGATCAGCGAAGTTAAGCAACATTGGGTCCGCAGTGTACTTAGACAAGAGACCGTGCTATGCGTCCACACTATGTAGCGACACATGGTTCGGATCCCACGTAAAGCTGTAGGTCCCCTCCGTCCTATGACCTTAGATGTTGCGAAGGAGGTTTAAACAACTCCAGTAATCATCATCTCTTAACTCTTCAAATATATGTAAAAAAAAAAAAAAAAATGAACAAATATCTTCCAATAGGAATGATCTCACAGATCTTGCCTTGTTGTACTCCCCTGTAATAACCCCTCTCCCCCCCTAACCCCGTAAGACGTGGGGACCACAGCTATATTTTTTTTTATGTTCAAGGATGTTTGTTCTTGGGATCATGGAATGTTGATGTAATTCATTGGCGTTTTGAGCTGTTTTAAATCATCATTATTATTATGATGATAATTACGATATACTGTGTGTGTGTGTGTGTGTGTGTGTGTGTGTGTGTGTGTGTGTGTGTGTATATATATATATATATATATACACACAAGGTGAGTCGAAAGTCTGGAAACATAGGAACGTTGCTTTTCAATACAAATATACATATATAATTTATTTACATTGAAAAGCATAGTTCCTATGTTTCTAGTCTTTTGACTTACCCTGTATATAATATATATATATATATATATATATATAGGAAGTCTCGGAAGTCGTGAGCTCTGTCCCACAAGGGACAGTATTAGCTCCCTTGCTGTTCATAATAATGATTGCAGATATTAAGGACAGTATTGTATCATGTTTCGCGGATGTACAGTCCCAGCTGCTGTAGGACAGGAGGCCACGAAAACGAGGAAGGGAAATACCCTCAGAATACGAGGCCCAAAGCTTTTCAATGCCCTACTGAAAGAAGTAAGGAATCTCCAGCATACCGACCTGAATAACTTCAAGAACCAGCTGGACAGATTCCTGCGCAAAATTCCTGACCAGCCATGCGTGGCTGGCTACGAGGGCAGGAGGAGATCAGACAGCAATTCCCTCCTTCACCAAATCCCGGAAATGAGGTGGGATACTGCAGAGTGGTCGACCGCAGGTCGATCCTGAACCGTCGTTCGAACCCACACAAATATAAATATATGTGTATATATAATATATACAGTATTATATATATATTATATATAATATATATATATATATATATATCACAGAATAACATGAGTGTCTTAGGTGTGCATTGTAATATTTCTTTCGTATAATCTTTGTGCGCTTGGTGGTTTATTAGACTTTTGATCAGGTTGGCTACTGGGAGAGTTTTTTCAGATTGTTTGTAGAGAAGTTTGGAATATTCCGTAAGATCTTGGCACCTTTCCTTTTGTTTTCATTAAATTCTTGCCACTTAATTGCCTGCTTTAAGTAAATACTATTTCTAATAACTGTTATAATAATTTTTGTTCTCTGTACATGTTAATTGTCTAATTTCATCTATATAGTTCTTTTATATTCAATAATTTAGCTTCCTTCAGATTAAGTTATCTATTGAAAAAATCTTTAGTGTATTTTATGGTTTTTAAATTGAGTTGCCGATTGGGAATTTTTCGCTTGTGTATTTAACTTATTTACTTTGTAAAATCTGCCTATTACTTGTTTTTCCCTGAAGATGTGAATATATCACGAAAGCGCTCGGATTTCGTGTTTCTTTTTCCTTTTCCCTGTGGTTGTTTGCTTATATATATATATATATATATGTGTGTTGTATATATATATATATATATATATATATATATATATATCCTAAAAAAAATTTCAACTTTTGAAATAAAAAGAAAAGTTGTTTCGAAAAGGTACTTTGAAATAGAAAGTGTACACTATTCACGATCCCTGAAAGTGAGCGAGCATGATTCACGGAAGATTGGGAAATGTAATAATTATAATTACATTACGTTTTCTATAACGCAGTTATGGGTAACTATTAAAAAAATGAAATGTATATATGACGAAATTATCATTATATATATATAATATCGTTTGGGGGGGGGGGATCACCACGTTTTGTATAGGTTTGATGTGAACCCACTTTACTCTGTGTTTCTATCAGCTTCTATGTACAATTTCGGAAAAAAGTTCGTCTGGAAACGTACTAAAAATTAAAAGAAATTACTAATTCCTAATAACTCAGTTTCTCTTTGGATAATTATTTATGGCGACACTAATAGAAATTTAAAACAAAAATCAAGCAAAGGAATTTTTTTTTTTATGCATGTTTTAGAAATTTTACTTTTTTGTCCAATTCCCCCTCTTCCCCAAAGACCACATCTCCCTCAAGATTACTACATATCTAAATCTACCCGTTTGTATATGTGTGTTTGCCGTTATCTGTGTCTGCCCTATTATATATATATATATATATAAATATATATAATAATATATATATATATATATATACACACAGCTTCAGGGCTCAATAACGAAGAATATTTGCGTACATTTACAAGACAGTAAAATTTCAAACCAGCAACCAACTGACCCATTTACAAGGATTACGGCCTAATAAAATACATTTTGAATTCAATTTTTTTTTTTTTTTGGTTATTATTATTTACGACGCCAACGAAACATCGACACACGAACTATCAACATCACTTTTAGAGGCGAAACTGAAGATTGTGTATACAACGTCGCAGAACATACACATTTAGATCACCTTGCTTTATAACATTGAGTATTATATATATATATATATATATATAGTGGTGGACCGGATATCCGCATCATTTTTAACATCCTCATCCGCACTTCTGACTGCGGATGTTATGCGGATATTACCTCTAACAAATCATGCAATTTACAATTAAATTAACTTATAAAGTAGCTTATAAGACCCAGGTCATGCACATTTCACGTGAAGTATTAATTATTAATACCCAAACAAATATATAAACCTCAAAATATAAGTACCTGAATTTTCTGTGGCTGAAACTCTTGAGAAAGTTATTATTTTTATCATAATGAAAACATTAATATTAATTTTAATTCTTATGCATTGCCTCCCATAATAGTAATATCACGAAATTTGAAAAATTAAGTCATATATTCCTAATTCTATATTATATTCATAGATTAACTAAATATCCGCATCCGCATATACTGAAATTAAAAATCCGCATCCGCGGATGTTGAAAAACTGACATCCGGTTCACCACTAATATGTATATATATATATTGCGCCTCGATGATGTAGTGGTTAGCGTCGTTGACTATGAATCCATCGGCCTCGGATTCGAGACCCGGCGCGCAGCAAAATCCAACTGTTCATCCTTCCACACACAGAAAGTGGTTGGTAGATAAATGGGTACCCTGGGTAGCCTTAGTGGTTAAGACGCTGGGCTGCTAGTGGGGCGTGGTTTGGATTCCACGTTAAACTGTAGGTCTAAGGTGGAGTGAAAAGCTTAACCTTCGTCAGAATGAACAATTCGGGCGGAAGCTAACCAAAGTTTATAAACATATATGAAGGTTTTCCGAGAAGTGGGGGTATAATTCGAAAAATAACCTATTTTAATCAAGCAATTATAATTACTCATTTGTTTTGCTTCGGCCGAATTATTTATTCTGACGAAGGTCAAGCTTCTTGCCCAACATTAAGACCTACCACTTACGGACCCTGGGCCGGTAGATTCAGTCAGCGATACTAATCACTAAAGTAGGTTATTTTTCGAATTACACCCCACTTCTCCGACAACCTATATATTAGGCTGACCATACGTACCGTTTTGAACGGGACAGTACCGTTTTATATGGGTTTTTGTATGGGTTCTGTCACTGAAGAATAATTGTAAGCTCAATATGTTTATGTACTTACTTTTTCATGAATACAGAATATTACATAACCCCCGTCCCTTTTTTGCCATCCCAATGTCCCGTTTTTGTCTCAAGGAAATATAGTCAGCCTACCTATATACCATCTGACCCGGAAAGGAAGTTCTGAAACGACAGAGAGAGAGGGAGAGAGAAAGAGAGGAAGAGTTCTCTCTCCCTTCTCCCATAATACCCGATTTATTAAGCACTGTACCAGGTGGCACTATCAGTCGAGACCAGCTACAGACACAAACGACGCAGTAGAAGGCGTGAGGAACAAACACCTGCGTCTCTTTTACGCAACAAGTACTCCCCTCCACGGCAATTTTAAGACATCGTTTAGCTATTTTCGTTAAGCCTATCTAGCCTTTCATTTGTATTCGAAGACATGGCCGTAAACAGAGATGAAATGTTTAGACGTCATCTTTCAAACTTCATTTCTTTACATATTTTTCATATATATTTGGACGAAAATTTATAAATAAAAAATATGTAAAATTAAAGTTTTAAAAAAAGTTTTTAAAAGTTAACAAAAATGTTAAAAACCTTTAAAAAAAAAAAAAATTTAAAGGCGTATGTATTAAAATTAAGAAAAGTTAATATCAGATTACAAACATCATTTCCGGATGCATTAATTACAAAATAATATAATTCAATATAATAATTAAAAACTATGAAGAAGTTATTTAGTAGTCAATTATATATATATTTTATTATTATAATGGCAATAATTAACAAGAATGTATCAAAGTGTCGCTATATAAATAATTACAGTACTCATTCATAAAGAAAAATTTATTAAAAACATTCATTTTCCAATTTCTCGAAAAGAATAATTGAAAAAAAAATATAATTAAGATTAACAACCCCAAAATTGTTCTTTTACCAAATTTATGATTTAGAAAATATGAACTATTTATAATCCAACCCATTTCGCGAAGCTTTGGGGGGGGGGGGGGGCGGGAGGAGGGTTGTCAGGATTCCACGTTAAGCTGTAAATCCAAGGTGAAGCAATAAGCTCTATCTTCGTCAGAATGAACAATTCGGATGGAAGCGAAACCAAGGTTTCATCTATAAAAGAACATTCATAATCAATGTACGGGTTGTTGTTGTTGTTGTTGTTATGCGCGCGCGCGTTTTTTCTTTTTACTGAGAGTAAATTTATTTAATTGTCAAAAAAGCAATAAAATATTATATATATATTTTTAAACAACTCTTAATTATACGTCCGAAATTCAACTAAAATTAAGTGTCATTAGTACTGTATATATGCATGAACACGTGTGAGAGGGAGGCCTAAATATGGAATAACATACGTACTACAATCATAACCTAGGAAGCGCATTTTCTGCATGCTGATGAAGACTTTAATAGAAAGATTATGTAAATACATATTAGAACAGCTACAAAAATCTGGAGGGGCTTCCACAGCAGAAAAGCAAACATCGTGCTAATATTATGGGAGAGTTTAGTCCTGGAGTGAAGAACCCGCCGCCCGTGGGCATAATGTGTAATGAAAGTAGTGTAATTTAATTGCCCGCGGACAGTTTGACTATTTAAAGTCACAGTATTTATGTCTTAATTATGTCCCACACTATTTTTAAAGCTGTAATTTTCCCGTCACACGATAAAGGCTCCCCACCCTTGGTTTAGTACTACCAATATAATTGAGTATTGCTCAATACTTACAAGCATATGCAGAAAACGAGATATTAGAAACATAGAAGCCATACAAAGGACTTTTACGTTAAAGATAGAGGAACAAAGGACTTTTACGTTAAAGAAAACTACTACGTCTTGACTAATCCCTGAAACTCTACCCCCTGGAAAAAAAAAAAAAGACGAACGATACACTATAATATACATATAAAAAATACTCTAGGGGATAATATGTCCCAAACCTCGAAAGTGAAATGAAAACACATTGGAATGAAAGTAAATGTAGATTCTGTACTATTCCAGCTGCGATGGGACAGGTGTCCATGGAAATGAAGTCAGAAAATACTCTCAGACGAATATGATACCCAAAACTCGTTAACATGCTGCCAAAAGAACTGAGGAACCAACCTAGCTACCTTTAAACATCAACTCGGCAGGTTCCTGGGTAAAGTTTCTGACCAACCATGCGTAGCTGGCTATGAGAGGAATAAGAAAGTTGAGAGCAACTTTCTCCTCCATCAAATCACCCCAAATGAGACGGGATGCTGCAGAACGATCGAACGCAGGTTGACCCTCAACAACTGTTCGAATCTATCAGAATATATATTAAATGGCGCCCGGTAGCTCAATGGTTACAGTGGCGGACTCTGAATGATGAAGCTCTGGTTTCACTCCCGCCCGCTGGCTTAGGTTGAGCTGACCACTTAGCCCTATTGTTGCTCTAGATAAAGGTGACTCTTGGGGCACACTCACCTGACATCGTGGGGAAATTATCTCCCTTGCTGTTACCTTTCATATTATTTATATATATATATATATATATATATATATATATATATATATATATATATCAATATATATATATATATATATAATATATGGGAATGAACTCAGAATGGTTCCCTGAGGTTTTTTATGATACACACAGACCGTGCATGGAACAAGGAACTCTTCTAGGAAAATTAAATCCACTATAGTCCGAATAAGTAAGGGTAAATGACAAATACTATAGTTTTTTCTTTTTCATGATGCTAGCCCGACGTGGGCAACGGGTCACTCGCTTTAAACCCTAGATCCTATCTGTTTGCAGATAGCTGGTGAGGGAAGCTATATTTTTGGGACCTCTTTGCGAGTGACCCGTTGCCCACGTCGGGCTAGCATTATGAAAAAGAAAAAACTATAGTATTTGTCATTTACCATTACTTATTCGGACTATAGTGGATTTAATTTTCCTAGAAGAGTTCCTTGTTCCATGCACGGTCTGCGTGTATCATATATATATATATATATATATATATATATATATATATATATATATATATAATATATATATATATATACTATATATATATATATATATATATATATATATATATATATATATATACACTCGTATATAATAATAATAGTAATAATTACCCGTCATCACTGATTTATTTATGTGAAAAGGAAATAAAAAACGTTCATGAACGAGGAAAAATGTGCATAATGCCATTGGAATGTTCTCAGAACTTTTGATTTACTTCCCCTTTTTTTTAACATCAAACAGGTTTGGAGAAATTTTTGATATACAGAAAAAAAAAATAGACCATCGAGTTTCAAATTTTAACATCCTAAAATTGATTTTCAACGGCTATGCATGCGAGACAGCCCCATTTTGAGGGACCCTCTTGCAAGGCCTTATTTATCGAGGAACACCATGCCAGATAGCCCCTTTTATCGAGAGGTTTCCCATTCAAGATAGTCACTATTTATTGAGGGACCTTCATGAAGGATAGGCCGCATTTATTGAGGAACCTCTCCATACACGATAGCCCTTATTTTTGGAGGGAACCCTCATCATGCAAACTAATTCCTATAAAACTGAGGTAACCCCCGTGCAGGCTAATCACCTATTTACTGAGGAACCCCCCTCCCCCACGCGGGATAGCCCCTATTTATCGTGGGACCCACTCACCTGAACTATATCCGTCCCAGTTCTGGGAGAGAGAGAAACTGGTTTCGCTGACAGTGTCGCAGTTTTCAATTTCACCACTTTTATTTAGACCATTTTCATCAACCATTCCCCTCCTCCTTTCATCGTCTACAGTGTGGGTCCTTCCCTCTTCATCCCTATGGGTTCTTCCCCCTTTGTCGTCTCTCCCGTGCTCCCCTTCATCGTCTTCCGCCAACTCGAGAATTTCTCCGTCGAAGAAGGCACTCTTCCTTTTCTTCTTCTTCAGCTCTTCGCTTCCTGGAAGCTCTTCGACGAAACTTACGTAGAAGACCGATGAAGATGATGATGATTTACGGACGAAATGAGGAGAGGGGGAGGCTGAAGAGGAAGAGAGGGAAGACGTAGAAGGAAAAGAGAAGAGGGAAGAGTACGACGAAGAATTGAAGAGAGAGAAAATGGGAGATAATTTCGGCATCCTCTCTCGCTCTTTCCTCTTTTTCATCTTTGAAGTTTTTTTTTTTTTCTCTCTTGCGTACATCGTATGTGCATTTTTCACCATACTTGCTCCGACTGCATATGTACGCTGTACTATAGTTTGTCCCGGTTGTACATGTATACGCTATACAGTGAACACTAGATTAATTCGTATAATAACGGACACTTCAGTTACTGGATGAGAACATTTTTAAGGTACTTATTATACCTTACACATAGATATACATCACCTTGAACGTACAAATCAGTTCGATATAAAACAGAATCTAAATTACAACGAACACAAACGAACTCTAACCCATTATAGCAGGTCTACACAAAAATATCTCCGTATATACCTATCAGATACAAAATATTACTTGTTCAGTACAGTATACAAGAACAACGAACAACGATTATACATTTAAACACATTTTCAATACAACTTGGATACAAATACAGCTCGGTATTATTATTATACTACTACATTAAATACACACCGCAAGATTGATAAAAATGAATGCGTACGAAAATGCAGTTCAACTGCTACTGGAGATTGTGGATAGGGGCCTAACACACTAGCCACGAAGCATCCAAACTGGGCAGAAATAACAACAGGGTCCAGGAAACGTCTCTTGTCGTGCCCTTTTCGCTGGAACGAGACAGCCGGACGCATCAGCAACATAGAAGTCAGAGGTGGAGAACGAGGGAGGAAGGGGGATTGAGGGAAAGGAGTGGGGTAGGCTACGAGGCGACGAGTCTGAAGCGAGTCTTTCAGATTTTTTTTTACTCGTTTTTAATAACCAACTAATTCGTCACTATTCTTGCTTCTAAACGAACTCAATTAGTTTTTAATTATTTTTAATACGTTGTTTTATTTCTTTCGTCATTAGTTTAATTCACTTCAAATCCGGGGTTTGAAAAGGCTGCCTTCGAACAGCAATGAACGAAAATGTATTTGCAACGGTGAGAAAGCATTGACCAAAAAGCGCGCACACTAGTTGTAAAAGGAAGATGATTGGGGATGGGGGTAATAATGGGGAGCCACTAAGGACTTCGGGGTGGCGCCGTGGCCACGGATGTTTAAGTAGAGGTACTTTTAGCTTTTAAATCAGGAATCAGCTTTAGTAGGAAGGCAATAGCAATAATAATAAGAAAAGCTTAGTTCTTATGTGACCATAACAACAGTTGTTACTACAGCCAATTGCCAACGATCTCTAAATGAAAAATTCATGGACATGAGGTGCTAAAAATACGAAATAAAATGTATTGCAATGACATGAATACTAATGCAAGTGAACTGCTTAAAGACACGAACAAGTTTGTAATTACTATATGAAAATAACCTACGGACATCTTCGATACGTTAAAATAGGTTAAATAATCAGTTAAAAAAAAAAAGAAACTGGCAACTTTTCAAACATCCTTGTTGTAGGGCCCTATAAACATTATCTCGTGTAAATTTAAAAAATCCCCATTATTGCTCATTATTTCAGTAGACTAATTTACGATAAGTCATTTCTAGTTAGTGTGGTCTTTAGCATAGAGGCCTATGAATACGTTTCTTCACAGTATTTTGACATAAGGCCTATCATAATTTTTTCGTGAAATTTCAGTATACTGACCTACTGTATAAATTACATTGTACATCTTAAATGCGTAATTTGATTTCTGTACTAACAGTCAGGGCCATATGGCAGAGGGGACCTGCAGCTTAGCGTGGAATCTGAACACGGAGAACGGTCCTCAAACGTCCCTTAATTTCGCTGAACTTACGGGAAGCGGTTACACGTCATGGTTGTAATATAACCTTAAAACTACACTGTAAAATTATAATGACTTATCTTAAAATTAAATCTGCCTTACAGGTCGAAGAAAATCAGCCACTCTCTACCAGGAAATATGTTATCACTGATCACACAAAGACACCTGTAAACATGATACTAACCTGAAGCTGTCAAATTCATTAAAGATCGAAAATTAGGCCTACTGACCATCTTATTTTTTTTAAATTTCTTAATAAAAACGTTCAGCCCCTCCATTCTCAAAAGTCAAAAATATTCTCAATATGATAGATTACACATTCGTCTTGAAACTTAAAACTGCAAACGACTATAAATATATAGTAATCAGTCTAATGGCATCTCAAACAACACTGAATGCGTATATAAATTGTGTTTACGATAAGGGAGAGAGGAGAGAGAGAGTGAGAGAGGGGAGAATGTAATATTAAGATAAGATCAGATAATAAAAATAACTATGACAAGGAACTATTCACTTTTAACTTCACTGAGTGACAATTAAATTATTGTGTAAATATTACGGTAATTAGACTGAAAACACACACACACACACACACACACACACATAATCAGTCAATACAGAATGGTATACAACCAAAATCCAAGATATACACAAAATAGAAAATTTCTTTAAAGCTATTGTTAATTTTAAAATGTTAAGTGTACTGTTTGAAAATTCAAACATTACTTAAAAAAAACTTACACAAAAAATATAAACAATTGCAAACACCAGTAAAAACCAATAGGCATCCAACCTCAGCATACCTGTGAAGAAAACTCTCCCTTTACAGGATGGGCAAAAAGTCTGGGCACCCACTCAAAATATTGACATCTCATTTTTGGTACTTTTGTAATTTTTTGTCAAATTAAAAATTAAATTAATTGTTAAAAATGTTAATATACAATAAATTCTTTTACATACACTATCTTATTTTGAGGAGGGGGAGGGGGGGTCGTGCCTAGACTTTTTGCCCACCCTGTACTGTACAACATGTACGGTGTTCAGTGTTAGAATTGAACAACAACTACTGTAACAGGATATACCACTTCATACACTCATCAAACATTCCACTGTAAGAAATACATTAATGAAATAATACTTAATCAAATATCTGCCTGTCAAAATAATGCGAGTACATCTGGTGCACAAAAAAGATAACAAATGGGTTGGATCATAACGGAATTTATGTACAAGGCCTAAACTTAAGTAGTTCAATTTTCGTAGTCTTTTATACAATCTCTACAAATGTATACAAGTTAACGTTCTGTCCGTATAACCTTGCGTTCCAAAAACTTTCTACTCGAATGCAAATATTGTGACTATTTACACATTTACGAAAGACCACGTAGTTACTCGTGTCGTAACACCGCTTACTCTTGATCAGTGAAGTTGAGAGAGAAAGAACGTTTCGGTAGTAGTTGGATGGAGGACTATCCTCCGCGTTCAGATGATGTGGCGAACCGTGGGGGTTCGGATCCCACGGGAAGAAGCAGGCCCCCACCGTTATATGACTTTAGACGTTGCGAAAGAGGTTAAAGAGAAGAAAAATGAAAGCTAATATTAAGTTTCGGGGACACTAGACTTCGGTAATAACCAATTTCATACTTCGGGCCAATCAGGGTGATTCTTACATCCAGGTTAAGTTGCAATTTGGTTTGGTGATCGTTCTAGGTTGGTTAGTCACCAACTTTTATTAGTAGTAGTAGTAAAAAAATTCCGTTTCCAAAACTTAGTAGTTATGAAAATGAACATGGTTTATGTAAGCGACTAATAAGTTTCACGAGATCAGATTCCACTCGGTTCGGTGGGCGTCTTAGATTACTTGATCACGATCTTTCTAACAAATTTCAACTTTGTCAGAAACAACACTGGTCTCCCCGAAACTTAATATTCATCGTGTAATCATTTGGATTAATTGACAAATGGTTAGCAATGTATTACGGAACTTGTTTCAACTATACCTTCTTTTCTGCGTTATAGTTATATAAAAACTAATTCTACATTATAATATATCCGCCTACATACTGTAATAGCTTATTTAGGTCTAATTTACAATTATATTATTAATACTATTTGTATTAAAAGCAACAGCCTTGTGTAGCTAAAGGGAAATTGTATTTTAAAACTATACAATTTTATAATTCATTTGACAACTAAGTTAAAAGTTAAATATATACAAAATTCTAAAAGATTATTCTCAAATATGAACTATTTCTATTCATTTCTACAAAAACTTTAAAATTCAATTGTGAAATAATATTCAGTCTATTTTCCTTTAATAAAAAAAATCTTATCTATTTGATTAATTAATAAAGTTTAAACCATATTTACAGAATAAGTAGGTACACATTTTTACGCAATAACCTTAAAAACAAAGTCTCAAAGACACACACGTAGATTCCGCAAAGCGGTCATAAAAGAACTAACTACAGCTTTGTTTAAGAATGGAACCTTTTGAATATTCAATATTTAAAATCTTTGCAGCTGGAATCCGATATAAAATTTAAATTAAACTGCATTTCATTCCGAACAACGAGGAATTTTAATTTTATTATACAATTTTTTTTTCATACTATTAATTAAGTATTCATCCATCTTAATGAAAATAATTCACTCTACCTTTTACGCGGTAAGTTTATAATAAAGACCTAAATTCGAGATAAATATTACACAGAAAACATTGTAATAAAACTTTTATTGCTCGTAATCACAGTCTACGGCAGTAAGATAATGGACGAATAAGAACGAACACGAAAGCTACTTTACGCCAAAACTACTACACCAGATCTAAAGCTAAATTGTCACGAATTTAAACCAGCTTAAAAGTCGGAATTAAAATCTATTGCCACAACTTTTTCCATCCAACCACACAAATGATGAGCGGGTGAGAGGCGCCATGAATCACAAGAAAATCTCTTATGGGAGAAAAATCACATTTTACATTCGTAGGAAAGTGTTTTTTAAAGTTAAAACATCATAATTCAAAGTGAAAATCTGTGCAGTTGTTACATAGACTATAAATATAACTGGTTCACCTACAATAAAAGTTATCCAAAACGTTCTAACTGTTATTTCAATACTATGGAAGGCGTGAAGTTATTTAAATCCTGTCGACGCAGTTCCGTACGTGACCAGGTTAGGCCCTACACTCTTCCCTCGTTTACTTGATGCTGCTAGTAAAGAATTATTAGATTAAATTTGATGTAAACCACACACTCACTCTATTGTCACGTTTGTGCCGATATATTAAGGCCATGCTCACCGCCAGCTCACGTTTGAGCCAATATATATATACACACACACACACACAAAGCATATATATACAGGGTGGGCCGTAAGTTTCCATACATAGGAAAAATAAACATTTTTTTTATGGACAACCATTTTTATTTATATAATATGCTCTACATGGTTGCCATTGTTTTGAAAACACATTTCAATACGTGTTCCCCACTGTTGATGAACACGCATTAGCACAGTTGACGTTATGCTTGTAATGGCGTTGGTGATACGTTCCTTTAGATGATTTATGTCTCGTATCTTTTCCTGATACACCATGGCCTTCAAGTGCCCCCAAAGATAGAAATCAAGGGGGGTGAGATCTGGGGATCTGGGAGGCCACTCCACAGGACCACGCCGACCAATCCAAGCATCCGGAAACTGCTGCTGATCCAAATACCGACGCACGTGAAGACAAATAATTTAAATTTTCCTATGTATGGAAACTTACGGCCCACCCTGTATATATATATATATATATAATATATATATATATATTATATATATATAATGAAGTATAGACGCTACACTAACAATAACGTACGTAATATTAGATTTTTTAAGAGAAACAGGATCTACGTCTGGTATGATGAGGCGTAATCAGTACATGGTATAGTTTGAATATGTTGCAAGCCTAAAGTTACACGTACACAAACGCTAGGCTCAAAATAAATGCCTAAAGGAAATAATATGTTTTGCAATCTTCATAAAGAGAAATAAATATGGTATTAAATATACAATAGGAAAGGGTCTGAAATTTTTTTTTTAAACCTTTAACGCTAATAATAACTGTGACAAATAAATGGTTAACCTTCGACTCGAAATTGAAAATAAATTTTAAAAAATCCTGACTGAATAGAGTTGAGGACAGTCAGGCATTATATATATATATATATATATATATATATATATATATATATATATATATATATATATATATATATATATATATATATATATAATTTTTTTTTTTCATACACAAAATTTATCTCTCGCTAGGATTGTCACCCTCTGAGATGAAAACGCGGACGCTAACCATCAGGCTACGACAGAATAAAAGTTAACACCTGGCTACATTTCATTACCCGAGGAAACACCGCTTTGGCGTTCAGTAATATTTTACTTGTTAACCAACTGCACTCGAACAAATGACCAACATTTAATTCAAATCTATCTGGCAAACACGAGGGTTTGTCAAACCGATTTGATCGAGTCGACTGAGGGGGGGGGTATCAACGTAAAATACCTCTGAATGCTAAAGCGTTGTGCAAGTGTTTCATTTTTTCAACGGGCGATGAAATTTTGCAATTTGTTGTTAACATTTATCCTGTCGCAACCTAACGGCAGCGCCTGCATTTTCGACTCAGAGGGCGGCTTGGGTTCATATCCTGTTTGGGGAAAAATTTTGCACATGTAAACATACGCGATTATGCGTTTTATAACCTCGTTGATGTTCCGTGTGTTGGTCTCTCTTCACACGAAGGTCAAGCTGGTGGCCCCATCTCTCTCTCTCTCTCTCTAATATATATATATTATATATAATATAATATATATATTATATATATATCTTCGCGCCTGAATTGTTCATTCTTACGAAGGTTAAACCTACCACCTTATATATATATATATATATATATAACACGAAACGATACTTTCCTGTTATCCCGGACCCCAGACTTTTTGCCAGATTCGGACGGCACTTGCCAGATTGCCAAATTTCATTGCCAATTTTCTTTTTTTTTAAATGTTAACTAACCCACCTAACCTAACCTCTGGTTAAGTTGTTAGGTTTTGTTAGTTACTTAACATTTAACAAAAAATTGCGAATGAAATTTGGCAATCTGGGCAAATGGCATACGAATCTGGCAAAAAGTATAGGGTCCGGGATAACAGGAAAGTATCCACGAAACTTTGTTTGTCATGATTTGCGTGACAAACTTGCCCTAAACTGCTTAATTTAGACCTACTTTACTTGTTGCAGTTAAAGGCTTCAAAATCAGAAGTCCAACAGGTGAGACGAAAACATTATAAATGGCCCTAAAACCTAAAAATTTAACCTTCAAGGACGTTTCCCACGCACAATAATTTGGATTAAGGGGGGTCGGGGAGGAAGAGGTAGGGTAAGATGGGAAGAGTGAAATGCCATTACAAATAAACGTGTCGCAAAGCGACGATATACAGGGTGTACATAAAGTCAGGATCTATTTTTGTGAAGCACTTGGAAATTATATGGAATTCAATCATAAAATGATAAAGTGGTAACATTTATTAAATAATTAAGAGTAGGATTCGACGTGACGCCCATCAATATCCCTGCACAGCTCAAATCGTTCCGCAGCATTTCTAAACACATTCTGGAGCATTTGCGGGGTTATGTTATCTGCAGCAGTTCGTATACGTAAGTTTTCAAGACTCGTAATCTTCGTCTGATAGACGTGCGATTTGATAAAGCCCCATGCAAAGAAATCTAAAGGGGTTAAATCTGGTGATCTCGCTGGTCAAGGTCTGTTGCTTCCGCGTCCGATCCAGCAATTTGGAAAACGTCCATTTAGATAATCCTGAACAATTTTGGCATAGTGACAAGGAGCACCATCATGTTGATAGACGACGGTACTAACAATCCTATCCCCAATCAGCTGAGGTTCAAGGAATTGCTGCAACATGTCCAGATAAATAAGCCCCGTAACTGTAGCTTCAGCAAAGAAAAAAGGACCATAAACCTTAGATTTTGTTAAACCCATCCAGACATTAACTTTAGGTGAGTCTCTTTCCCAATTTTGGACGAAATCATTCGGTCTTTCACCTGCCCAAATTCGACAGTTATGGCGATTTACTTTTCCACACGTATGGAAAGTGGCTTCATCACTAAAGAGAATGTTGTCCATTAAATTATCACTCCAGATTTGTTCTACAAGATCAGCACACACAGCACTTCGTCGAGGAAATCTTCCTCATGTAAATCATGTAAAACCTGCAAATGATAGCTTTTCTTCTGCAAATTAACTTTCAGAATTTTGTGCACATATGACGTCGGGAGGCCGAGTCTGTGTGATACAGCACGAACGGACGTACGTGGCTCCTCAGTGATAATTCCGCGTACTGCATTCACGGTAAGATCTGACATACACGGTCGTCCTGATCTTGCTTGATCATTTACAGATCCCGTTCGTTTAAATTTGTTCACCAATTTTCGTATTGTCTTGTCTATTGGCCCCGGCTTATGAAATCTCCTTCTAAACTTCTCTCTGATGTCATTGTATTTCTTTCCCTCGATTCGTCAAATTACTATTGCCACACGCTCTTTTGTATTCATTCTAAGGGCTTCTGAAAAGAAAAATATAAAAAAATAATTATTTCACAAAAATAGATCCTGACTTTATGTATACCCTGTATATCTACTTCTTGGACTGGTGCATTGGGTAGACAGAATATATATATATATATATATATATATAGTGGACCTAGTTTTAACCGTTTAAGGTGATAATGATTTAATTGTATGCAATGCTTAATTGATGCAATGACTGATTGCTTATTAATGAAAGGCTGGGTTAAATAATTTATATTGTTATACAGTATCACCGATTGGAATGAATGGTTATTTGATTAGGTCCACCATACTATTGGAAGTGACTGAAATGGCAGCGAGGTCACCAGCTTGGTTTACTCCCAAGCAAATTAATGTTAAGGTTATAAAAGACACCTTAGTTTTGTAGTTTATTATGAAAATAAAGCCGTTATTTATTCACTGTGATATAACAAAGAATTGACAGTAATTAATTGGTAGTTTTACGTTATGCTTGTGACATAGACTTAGCTAATAAGATGAAATGTTAATAGCTTAATTGACACGTAATAAATAATGTACTCATTAAGGTATGTAAATGGCATGCGGCATGGAACATTGAATGGGCCTAGTAAATGATATAAAGAATGCACGTGCGTTTGATACATTGAATGGAATACTTGACACTGATTATGTAGGCTACATGATTGCATGGGTGCACAAGGAATAATTGATGCGGCCTAATAATAATGGATTGAAATGCTTGACAAAATAACAAATATCATTTATATATAAGACCATTATGTGATGTTAAGTGATTACGTCAAGAGAATATTTAGTTAACACATAAATATATGAATTGAACATAATAACGGATGATACGCGGAATTACGGTATTGTAATGACACTTGAATTGGATGACAGGCCTACTGCGTTCTTTCACGAGTGTCAGTTGGAACGCGTGATTACACACTTTGGGAGCGTAGCCTGCTGTTCGGCGGTGGCTAATGTAGGCTTCAAGAGTACTTAGAATATGATGTACTTAGCTTAGGACGATGTAAACTCTTGAAGGCGGGCTGAAGAGAGAACCATCAACGTAAGCTCGAGTTGTCGTTGTCCGCTAAGCCTCTCGAGATGATGCTGCTTGTTGTAGGCTTCGTACGGAGGCTTGAGGTGATTATATCTCGAGGAATGAGGAGAAACTTGAAGGCCGACCCGGCAAACCGCAGGCCCGAAACGATTCCGGTTGGGCCTCGAAGGATTGCTTCTGCAGGTGGTCTGTAGATCTTACTTGATGATAAATTGTAGGCCTTGAAGAAAGTAGCGGCCGCGGCCCCTCGGCCAGGGGGCCGGAAAGCGGTTGGTGGACGTGTTGCTCACGTTCGATGATGTGAGTACCAGTGAGTGAGAGTGAGGAAGAAAGCAAGTGGAAGCTCGCTTTTATACGTAGTTCCTGTGACGTAGGACTGTACCAAATCTTAAGACGCTTTGTCCGCGCGTCCTTTAGTTGATAAAAGCTTACATTCGCGCCTTTTGGGAAGAAACAGACTTTCCATTGTTTGTTTGCCCACGTGTGTTCCAAGACTGTTTGATGGTAGCGTGGAAGGAAAGTATTTCTGTCTATTTGTTGGTCTATTTCTTGTCGATCCGCTACATATATATATATATATATTTTTCGTTCTCCCTCCTCATCTTGTGCGGAACGCTCTTCTACACAAGCGTCGTTCTTTACATTAATTATACTGGGTGTTGTTTGTAGTTAATATATATATATATATATATATATATATATATATATATATATATATATATATACTAAAGACTATGATTTGTATATTCGCGCAAACACCCCCCCTAATCCCCTTGTGACGTCATACACCATTCGCCTATCAATCTTCTTCTTTAACCCCACCCCCCAAATCGTAGTTTCTCATATTTCTTCATACGGGATGGCTTGATAATGAGCGTAAGCGTGCAAAATGTATCGTTTAGTAGGAAAGTCCGCGCGCTGACTATATGTACATTTACTCCGTATTAAAAATGGCATATATCAAATCCGCCACACTAGTTGAATTTGTATTATACATTCAAGGTAGGCAGGGCGTTTTAGGTTGTAATAGTTAATATGAAAAAAAGAAATAATATGATATTGGATTAAGAGGGCGCGATCGACAGATTTTGTCTAATTGCGCTAATTTATATTGATATATTTATGCTTATAAAGTTTGACAAAATTAATGGTCAGGCAAAGCCTACCCTGCCTATCCTATAAAAACGCCTCATATATATATATATTATATATATATATATATATATATATATATATATATATATATAAAAGCAAACAACCACAGGGAAAAAGGAAAAAGAAACACGAAATCCGAGCGCTTTCACGATATATTCACATCTTCAAGGACAAGAAAGAAACAGTGATCCTATCCTAGAAATCCTATTTCTTTCTTGTCCTTGAAGATGTGAATATATCACGAAAGCGCTCGGATTTCACGTTTATTTTTCCTTTTTCCCTGTGGTTGTTTGCTTATTAATAAGATCACGTGTTATTCTGTGATTTTACTGCATATATATATAATATATATATATATATATATATAACGTAAAGAACGACGCTTGTATAGGAGATATTCCGCGCAAGACGAGAGAGAGAACGAAACAAATGAAAAAATGAGGTAACCACCCGGGAATCGAACCCGGGATCTTCCGATTGCCGGTCAGATGCGATACCATTACACCATGGGCCTCACTCTTCCAAATGCCGCAATTCTTCTACATACTCGCATGCGTCGTTCTTTACGTTATTTATACTGCGTGTTCTTTGCAGTTGAATGTATATAATGTTACGGCATGCGGGAGGTGCCCCCTTGGGGCATTGGTTTCTGCGAGTATGTAGAAGAATTACGGCATTTGGAAGTGAGGCCCATGGTGTAATGGTATCGCATCTGACCGGCAATCGGAAGATCCCGGGTTCGATTCCCGGTGGTTACCTCATTTTTTTCATTTTCGTTCTCTCGTCTTGCGCGGAATATCTCCTATACAAGCGTCGTTCTTTACGTTATTTATACTGCGTGTTCTTTGCAGTTGTGTATATATATATATATATATATATATATTATATATATATATATATATATATATATATACATACACACACAGGGTGATTCAAAAGTCAGGTTACATAGGGCTCTTCTGTTTCTTTGCAGGTAAATGAGTTATGAGATGTTATCGAAGGAGGAGTGCACTGATGTGATATTCCTTGCTGGCTGCACAAGTGCAATGTCGTTAACGGTGGCCATATCGAACATGTGATGCGACTATTCCCCTGTATCATTACGTAATACAGTATATCCCTATGTAACGACTTTTGAATCACCCTGTATATATATATATTTATTTGAAAAGTCCAATATTCTCTCCCCTCCTAATAAAGATGCGTGACTAAACCGTGACTTGAGTGAAGGTACGTGTGCATTCCATAAACTGATGAACAGCTGCTGCATCTGAGTCACAGAGGCTTATAGTTAGGCATATGGAGCACCAAAGCAATACAAAAGGAAGAGAAAACTAACCAAGTATAGATGAAATTAAATTCCTCAACAAACTAAATAAGGTGACTATATATATATATATATATATATATACAAAGGGTGATCAAATTATTAGAGCCACCCCTTGAAAAACACATTTTCATTATAATATGGTGTTTTTAGTTTAAATAATAACCTTTTAAGTATGCAGACACTATTCCAAATTGTTAACACATGTAGTGTTCTCTACCTGAATAACAGAAACTGGGGATAGGGGTTAATTTGGGGAGTAGGGGGAGGGGAGTATGTGAAAAATGAGTTCAGTAGTGTTTCAGCTGTGATCGTGGAAGGTTGTGTCAAGTGGTCAGGTGCGTTAAGTGTATGTTAAGTTATTATATTTAAACCATTGTACGTGGAATATGCACTCATACACCTATATGATATTGTTTCTCAGCAACGTATTGTGATTCTTTTTATTAAATTAGTGTTTCTTTACAGGAATAACTCTTATGTACTGTAGGCTACCCAACATGGGTAAGAAATGTGATCTATCGCCAAAGAAGAAAGGTAGAATGCTCTCGCTGCTGACTGCAACTGATTATTCTCACAGAAAAATAGCCCGAGAACTGAGTGTCACGTGCGAAGTGTTGACAGGATCGCATCAAAAATTAAAGTTAAAGGGGATAATCCAGAGCGGACTCCAAAAAGAAAGGGTAAATGTGGTCGGAAAAGGATAACTACACCTAGAGTCGACAGATGCATTGAAAAGAAACTAGTAAATAGTAGGAGAAGCACTACTAACAAACTTAAATTGGAGCTGGAGAAGGAAAACATCAAGATTTCGACAATGACCTTAAGAAGGCGTGCCAGGGAATTTGGATTGAGTAGTTGCCGGCCAAGGAAAACGCCAAAATTGACTCCAACAACGATCACAAAACGCTTAAAGTGGGCTAAATACTATTCAAAGTTCACTGTAGATGACTAGAAATCGGTAAGTCACAATAATTTAGTGATCTTGTATGCTTATTTTGAGTAAAATGTATTATTTTGATATTTGTATGACAAGGCACACTTCATTTTGGTTGCAATCATTTCTTTCTCTTTTCATTTGCAGGTGTGTTTCAGTGACGAATCCACATTCCAAGTCATGTCTGATAAATCACAGTACGTTAGGCGACGTGTTGGTAAGGAATATCATCCAGACTGTGTCGTTAAGTACGGTTAAGCATCCAACATCTGTCATGATATGGGCAGTGATAAGCGGTAAAGGTACTGGACGAATTTACATTGTTGAGAAAACCATTAGGCAGGACCAATACCGAAAGGTTTTTGAAACAAGACATATTCCACAGATTGCCGACTGGTTTCCAAATGGTGAGCCATTCCATTTTATGCAAGATTCGGCCCCATGCCACACTGCAAAGTCAGTTAAAAGTTTTCTGGCTGCAAAGAATATTCCTCTCGTGGATTGGCCAGGAAATTCTCCGGATATGAACCCTATCGAAAACCTATGGGAAATAGTAAAGCGTAGACTGAAAGGCGAGGAAATAACTCGAATACAGTTAATAGAACGAATAATTGCCGTTTGGAACCGTGATCTTGAGATACAGGCCAGCTGCAAAGCCTGTATAGAGAGTATGCCTAGACGGGTTGCTGCCTTAATTAAGGCCAAAGGAGGACCTACTAAGTATTAAATGTGTTTAATATGACTGTAGAGTGTATATAAATATATTCTGAAACAAAATAAGTGTTTAAATTAGCCAAATTTTACTATTATTATCATTAGAAATAAACTTATACAAGAAAAACTATATATATATATATATATATATATATATATTCCCTCCTTCACCAAATCCAGCAAATGAGGCGGATTGCTGCAGAGAAGTCGACCACAGGTCGATCCTGAGCCGTCGTTCGAACTCTCACAAAGTGTGTGTATATATATATATATATATATACAAAGGTGGGCACCCGGGCCTCAAAAAGGACCGACGGTCCCGGTCACGGTCCTTTCTGAAGATAGGACCTAGGAACGACTCG